>FIZU01007310.1:0-12029 GCA_900064475.1 Pseudococcus longispinus
ATTGAAACCCGAATAAATACCGTTTCAAATGATTCGGTATCGGTATTTCGGTACTTGATTAAAAATTGATTCGGTATTCGGTATCGCTCTTTGAATCTTTTCTAAACCTTTTGGTATCGGTATTTCGGTATTTTCCTTTAAAAACAAGCGGTTTTTGCGGTATCGGTATTTCGGTATTGATTCGGTACCCAAGCCTGGTACCTTTACTACCTATTACTTTAAAACCCTATCCTTTCGAATGAAATTTTACCTCCAGCCCTGCAACGATCCCTTAAGCTTAAATTCTCGATACTATTAAATATTCTGCTTGAATCAATGTTTAGAGGAGGATTTACAGATATAATGGAGCAACATTTTTTAAAAATAATGTTGTCTGTAACGTATTTCTTAAAGTAATGTTTCACCATAAACATGTCGTATATAAAAATTAGATTTCACCATAATACTAATGCTGCACATGCATACTCGCTCGTACATACACGAAGGTAAAATAGAGAAAAATAGTGAAGAAATTCGAATTGCGACATTTATTACACCCATTAGCTTAGGGCGTTTCGACCATTAGTTTGGAGTTTTTCAACGCTATTAACGGCGTACGTACGTTTTCGGGTAGGTAAGGTATCTGCGGTAAAGATTAATTCTTTACACCAGTGTACGAGTACATGGTATACGAGACATAGGATATTAATTTTGGCAGCTTTTAGAGGAAGAACCCACCTATGGTACAATGTTACGATGATATTCGTCGCAGGGGTATTTTTATAACCTAGAAAGAGAGTACAGATATAGAATACCCTTGGTTCGAAGGGAGGGCACGAGCTGTATTAGCGAACAACTAATTTACCTATAATGAGCAGTACCAACCCCAAAGGGGTAGTACTTTGGTAAACATCGAGTCTTCGAGTTTTAATATCATATTGTGCAAGAGAATACAGCAACGATATGACACGGTGACATTTTAATCGAGGCGCGTGCCTGTTCGAGTCTTCGTGTATTTTTTTCAATTTCGATGTACCTAAAAGAATATTAGTAGTTTGTATAGGTTAAAGTTGCGTAGTGTTCGGTGGTGTTTGGAGATTATCGCCGGTGTGATCCTGTGTCGAAATGATTCTTCTAATGATATGACTTTCGATTACGTTGTGAATCAGTTGATTAGGTAAATTGATTTTGTTACTCGAGGTAGTCATTTGTTTTCCTAAAGTACAGGTTTATTATATTGGAATAGTGTTTTTAGACTGTGTTCAGATTCAATTCGGATTTAGACTTGGAATGATCAGATTTTTGAGAAGCTGAAGGTATTTTTCTTGGTTATGCTTTTGACACCTTCTTCTTCCTTCAAACCCCTCAGGGCCTCAACCATTCTAAGGGGGAGTTTTTTGCGATCAACTGTGTAGCTTGAGTTGACTAGCAGTTCGTCGGAGTGAAAGTACGAGATTCAATCAACTGCCATTCGGTTCCTGCTCAATATAATATACATTGAAGTACCTACTCGTATTTACGAGACGAACCGGTTTGAGATTTAAATTAGCTGCTAAATATACCTACTTAGCGTATAATTGGCTGGCGGAAGCTTTCTTTCGATGTTTTTAATAGACACCTGTATTTAAATCACGAAGAAATCGAGATATCTTCTCGCGTACCCAAGGCAAATAATCTATAACTGTATATTTGATAAAAATGTTATCGCGAAAATGGTATTGTTTTTTATTAAACGAACGTAAAGTAATCGAGATGTTTCATGTTGTTAATGTTGAGGTTAGCTGTGCGAATGACAAGTGTCATGTCATTTTGTATATCATCGAGATCGTGTAATGTGTGCTATTCTCGAGTCGAAATAATTGGCCTTAATTTGAGAGAAGACAGGAATTAAAAATTATATCATGAGAAGGATTTATTAAGTATTAGGCCAATTGTAGGCAAGATACGATGAAAATTTTCAGTTTTATAGAATTCTCCTTCAATTAATCTATTATGTATCACTTTGGATAATTTTTGAAGAAAGATTTTTAAGTATTTTTTTTCTTCTTTTTGTTTCAGAATGTGGTGGACTATTACTGGTAATTTTGGTAACATTTTGCCGATTGATTGGTCCAAATCGTATTCACGTAAAGTGCACATGCCAGCTTTAAATTTAAAACAGCCCAGAGTAAGTATTTGCTCGTAAGAAGTAAATGACAGTAATGGGTTTTTAAATAGAATATATGAGTATGTGATAACTATTATGGACGAATAAATGTACGATTGATTAAATTCTCCATGGTTTGGTGGATGAATGGGCACTAGTTGTAGTTTCAATCCTCTCTTACCCTTTGCTGTGATATTTCATTTATTTATTTACTATTTTTATACCCCTCATTGTACAGGGTGTTTCGTTAGAAGTGCACTGCCTTCAAACCAGAGATATAGCTACCCAAACCACTTAAATGTATGCATGTTTGCCAACTCCAAAATTGAAGGAGCTACAATGATTTGAAAAATTGCAGGCTTTATAACTCCTTTAATTTTCAAGTTGGGCAAAATTTTGTAAGAACCATTTCTGTTGGGCTTTTTGAGCTCTATAAAATGAGTCAACAATGTTTTGCCTACCTCTAAAATTGAAAACATGGGAAATTTTTCGTACCGAAAAAGTGAAATTTTTAGAGGCTAATGCATCTTTTCATCCTTTAAATTGTTGTAGCTTCTTCAATTTTAGAGTTGGGGAAACATTAATATCCCATTTTTTGGAGCTTAAAAGGCTAAACAAGTCGTTGTAGCTCCTTCAATTCCAAAGTTATGCAAAACATAAATATAACTAATTTTTTTAGAGATTGAAAACAATGTTGGGCAGATCCAATCTCAAAATATTTAGATCCAGATCAGACCAGATCCAACATAAATGATCTGATTTAAAAATCCGAAGATCGGATCCTCAATGTTTGAGGATCTTTGACGTAAAGATCCTCAAGATCCGTATCCTTAGATTCAGAAATCCTTTTTTCCATTTTCTGAGTGTTTTGAGCTTTTAACAAATAGGTACTCAGGGTTAACAACTTGAAAAGTTGAAATCATAATTCTTCAACTTTGAAGTTAGAGTAAGGAAAATATATCGAGAATGATATTAAAAAACTCGGCCCTTGGAGCTCCCCGGACTGTCCTGGTTGGCTCTGCTTTCATACTATGAGTGGAAAAAATTGAAAGTTTGGAGTCTCTAAAATTTTTCAAGTCCAAAAAGTCAGATTGATCCAATACAGTTTTTGCCTGACAAAAGATCTAAAAGCCACCTTGATTTCTGTTTTGTTTTTCTAAGCCAAAAAAATCGTTCAAACTCCCAAAAATTTTCAAAGCCCAACAAAAAGTCAGGTGAAATCTAACGTCTGATAAAATGTCCAAAAGTCATAGTCGAAGAATTTCGTGACTCATTTTTAGATTGATCCAATACAATTTCTGTGTTACAAAATACCAAAAAGTCAGTGTGATCTCTGATTTTTCTCACCAACTGTAATAAGTCGTTTGAAATCTCAAAAAAATTCCAAGTCCTAAAAGTTCAGTCAAATATCTGACAAAATAGCTGCATGGAAAAATATCATAAAGTCGGCAAGAATTCTGAATTTTTCCAAGCACAAAAAATCGTTTGAACTTCCAAAAATTTTCCAAGTCAAAAAATAACAATTTCTGATAAAATGGCTAGAAGTCAGAATCGATGAAATTTTCCAATTTCAAAAAGTAAGATTAATCTAGCGTGATAAATTATCTGAATTGTAGAAACTTATGCATTTTTTAAAAGGAATGTAGGTCAGAGGATGTCTGACAAAATGTCTAAAAGTCAGTATCATCTTTGAATTTTTCTGTTCAAAAAGTCGTTTGAAATCTGAAAAGTCTTCCTAAAAGTCCAGAAAGTGTAATGTCTGACAAAATGTTCAAAAGCTATCGAATCTAAATTTTTCCAAGTTCAAAAAGGCTGCTGCACCCTTACAATGTCAGATTTTCTGAAATTTTTGCAGTCCATTAAGTTTTATGTCTGACAAAATTGTTTAAAAGTCATCGTCGCGGAATTTCGTGACTTTTTCACAGAATTACTCATAGTAAAAGTATATACTATGCTAAAAAATACTTTAACCGAATCTGAAACTGGTATTGGTGTAAAAAATGCAAAAAAGTTGAAATGGATATTTTTTTCAAGTAGAAAAGAATTAGGGCTGTCAAGCCGAACGAATCAGCTTTGACTTTCGGCTTAGCGTATTATCGTTTGGCTGGCTATCGGCTTTTTTCGGCCTTTTCCTAGCTTTTTTCCAGCTTTAAGCCGAAAAAAAGCTGATAGAAAGCCGATTGAAACCCTCAAGAAAGTGGATAAAAGAGGATAAAAAAGCCAAAAACCGATGAAAAACAGGAAAAAAGCCAGAAAAAAGTCAAAACAGCTTCACTTATTGACCGATTTAGAGAAGAAATGTCGGAAAAAATCTGATGAAAAGCTGTATAAAAAACCGATTAAAAGCTGAAAAATCCGATAAAAAGTTGAAAAAAAAAACGATGAAAAGTTGGAAAAAATCCGACAAAAGTCGATAAAAAGCCAAAAAACAGCTGAAAAAAAACGATTAAAAGCCGAATGCACCTAGTCGGCTTTCGGCTAGCTTGCCAGCCCTGGAAAAGATCGAAAGATCATAGATCTGATGAAAAAATTATGAAGTATCTGAATTACAGATCCAAATCTTTAATAGATCCAATGATTATCGAATTTGCCAACACTGTTTAAAAAATTCAACAAAAATCAAAAAAAAAAATTGTCTATCTACAATTATCAGCGAAGTTATGACGCTATGAAAAAAATCACCATGTTATTCCTTCAAATTTTAGGATCTACAAACATGCATACACTTGAGTGGTTTGGGTAGCTGCATCTCTGTTTTGAAGGCGGTACATTCCTACCGGAACACCCTGTAGTGACCCTTGAATTGCATTTGTATGAGTAAAAGAGAGCCAGGCTCCTGTTCGCCCAGCATCGGGTATAGGAGATCCAAAATCGTTAAAAATTTACAAACTTTAAAATTTCTCAAGCTCATATTCTAGACTACGTAATAACTTGAGAGAATGAACGTTAGGATCATCATAGATCGAACAAATAATCGTAGGAAATATAGAGGTAGGGTGGGGGTTAAAATAATTCTTTCAATTTCATTTAAGCTGCCCAAAAAACACCCCTTATTCTATTCATCTGTACGTTTAATATCAATTATCGACAATAATTTTGCATTTCTCCATTTGCAGGACGAAAACGTTGAGAAAAATGTCCTAGATGATCACGAAAACGAAAAAGGAGCCAATCATTGCGATCTCAGCAGCGAAGACGAAGCTATCGCTAATGATCTTGATATGCACTCGTTAATATTGTCCGGCTTGAGTATGGATAACGAGCCGGTCAAAACAGCTGAAGAAGTTATACGAGAAATTGACGATATTATGGAGGTAATTGGATATACTCTCTTATGGAAGTTCGCTGCTGTGCTGTTATATTATTTATGTTGTCGTATTATTATGGCCTTATTTAGGTTTGTTTACTCATGGCGCCTTATTTTTTTAATGATGGGAGTGGGATCCAAGCTCGTATCTAGTATTTTTCTTTTTAGTTAGGATGAATGGAATTACATGTAAGTACAACCAATGGAAAAACTTTTAAGGGTAGCATAGCCAGAATTTTTCAAGGAGGGGGAAACATGTAAATTACTACAATTCATTATCGATACTTTGAAAATACATAGAAATAAAGATCAATTTTTTTTTTTGAAAAACCTAGTTCGAAAAATAACAAATTTTTCATTCAGGGCAGAGCCTTTTCTCAACCATGGAATTATCCTCGTGTTAAATTTACGGGTCCCATGGGATCATGTATTGAATCGATGATAAAAACGTTACTTTCGAGTTAGATATGTTTAATGCCATATCAAACAATTTGTACGTGTCGATTTTGTGATTATTTAAGCTCATATCATCACCTCAGGGAAGAATAAAGACATCTCAGTAACTTAGAGAAGTTGAAAGGATTCATTATTATTTCAAAGTCTAAAAAAACAACATTGAGAAATAATATTTATACAATTTTAGAAATTGGAACTATTTTTTCTCAAAAAAAAGAGATTTCTTCATTATGAATATCTTTTAATTTTTCATAAAAATTAGTATCAATTTTACAGAAAGTTGTAAACGAACTTTGATCATTAATTGAGTCATCTTGTGTTACAGGAAACATCTTCAGAATGTACTCCCGACTCAGACATGTCCATCGATGATATACATAAAAAAGGCAAAGAAGCTTTACAGTCTCCTTTGTATTCTGAAAGTAAGTTAATCGATTTTAAAACAAATTAATATTCATGTAATGTTCTATTTTCCATTAAGTACGTTTTTTTTGTCGAATAATAAAATCAAAACTAATTGAAAATTAATATATTGATTTTTTTTTTTGCGCAGAACTAAAAACCCTGAGCGTATCTCAACTGAACGAGTTATACTTGGAATTGGAACTATTGATAAAAGATTATTCGGAAACGTTAATTTCGGAACTAGCCCTTCGAGACGAGTTGGAATTCGAAAAAGAACTGAAAAATTCATTCATATCATTGCTGCTAGGAGTGCAGAATAGACGAAGGCAGTATCACGTCGAGAAGAAGAAAGGCATTAGGAATGGTATCAAAGCCAGCGTCGCTGAGCCAAAGGTACCGTGAAGTAAATTTCGTAAAATTTCACTCTCTTATTTTCATATCTGAAATTAATTCGATATCTTTTTTCCTGCCGATAGTATTTAACGACCGTAATTCCTTATCACGCCGAAAGCGGACCATTGGATAATCAAGCTTTGCAAGTTTTAATTAAAAGTGAGTTTATTTTTTAGAAATTTGAAATGTGCTCGTATGTAGAATTTATTGTCGGAAGAATTTCATCATCGATGACGGTAGCGAATAGTAATTTCAATCTTGGCCAATTGTTTCGACCTTTTTAATTCATAAAAAACTATCTACGATAGTTTACTTACGCTGACGAACTGTTACGTCACAATTATTATTCATCGTGGTAAATTTAACTCTGCCGACGAATCTTAAAAATACTCCAATTACTTTTCACTGGATAATATCTATAAGATGAGAATTTTTCGTACGTATTCACGAAAAATCAGAGCAAAATTCATTTTTAAACGATTTGACAAGTTGGCCTGTGTTAATGGTGTTACTAATTTACGCCTACGTGTGATTACATGGTTCCATATAAATTTCAAAGCGAAACGATGCCAAAAATTGCACATGTTGCCGACTTAATCATTAAATATGGTCTTTCCAAATGTGTACAGACATTTGTGTACATATTCGAAGCGATAAATATTCGTCTTTTTATCTGCCACACGAGGAGATGGTGGTGGATGTTTATGAAAAATAATATATTCGATTTTTTTTTTCTTTTGGTATAAATCAACGTTAACGTGTTGTATTTGGCAGTGTTGTAAGCACTGATGAGCGTTGAATAAAATCGTGTGAAATGTGATGTCATTCTACTAATCAAACGGTATTGTCGAATTACCCGTGTAAAATGTGTCGAATATATGAAAAAGAACTGCAGTTTTTATTTGCAAATACGAGCTCAAACCACTTCTTAAACGTCTGTTCAACTCAATTAAAAAAAAAAAATGTAGTTTTTTTTCAGATTTGAATTTTTTAAAGAATGTTCCCATCGTTTTTGGGCCTCAAAAAAAAAAATGTTATACCTTAGCGTTTTACAAAATTTTGAAAAAAACAGATGGCACCCCCCTCCCCGCACGTAATTTTAATTCGATCCAAAATAATTCTCAATTAGAAAAATTTCTCGAAATTGCGATTAATTGAAATTTCCTAGCCTTAGATTTTCTGTATTTCATTGTAAAAAGCAAAAATTGTAATTTTTCAGTCATCTTTCGAAAATAGAAGTTGTATTGAAATTTGATTTAAGTAGAAAAAATGCTTTATTAATAGGTTCCAATTCTAGTAGGAAGAAATTGAAAATTTTCAAAATGGAGAATTACTTCAAAATTCTGTCACATGCATTTTTATTTAGAGAAAAATAATTTTTTAGTGCAAGTCTCGAATACTTTGTTGTAAAAAATATTCTTTTTCTGGTTTAAATTAATTTCTTTATTTTTTTATTACAGTTCTGAAAGCCATTAACGAAGATAGTCCAACAGTACCAACTCTTCTGACTGATTACATTCTTAAAGGTGAATATTTTATCTTTTTTTTTTTTAATGATCAAATATGATTTTATTTCTATCTTGTTTCTCAATTTTTTTTCAGTCTTGTGTCCGACTTGAAACGCTTGAAGATTTGTATCGCGGATACCCCATAACTAGTCTGCTGAATGCTTTTTTTCTTTTAGATGAAAAAAAAAATTGAAATTTCATGCTTGATCAAGTACCTATTTGTATACACTTCACGATCATTCCTCTCTATACGTTATACGAAAGGATTAATTTAATTACTGTTCCTGTTATTTTAAAGAAAACAAAGTTGCATTTTATTAACGGTTTGGTGTGAAAAATTTTACCACTATTTTGAGTATTGTATTCTCTTAAAATTTTTTTACGGTGAAAAAAAACGCGCGCGCAAACGTAATTTTCGTTTTGTTATTGGCTTGTTTTTAATGGTAGTAATAAGCTTGGTATGTAATTCTTACTTTTTTTTCCAGTTTTTGAAACCCAAGTATTTTAATATGTGTAATTCTAGCGAATAATATATAATTTATTTTTACTTTAATAATTTATTCGCGACATTCGTAAAAAGAGATTTTATTCTAGTCTTGATTTATTGTGATGTTAATACGTTAACCTAAATATTAATACGACGAGAATTTTATGTATTGTAATAATTTTACTGTTTTTTCTCTTTCTCGTAAAAGCTTGCTTTTCTTTGTTTTACTTTTCTTTTTATGGATAATTGCGATAGAATACATTTGTTCGGAATAATTCGTGGTGTTGTTTTACTTTGAAAATTATTTTTTCGTAGGCAAATGAATTATCAATAAAATTGGTACTTTGTAAGAGGTGCCGAGTGTTCAAAAGTTGAGTATTCGAATAAGAAAGAGAAAATCGCCTGAAAAAATGCCATAATGTAAGTTGAATTTGAAAGCAAGTTGTGGTTGAACTTGAAACCAGGGTCATTCTAGGGAACCACTCTTTGGTTCGAGTATTTCTCTATTAATTATTAATTAAATTGTAAAAATAATAGCGTCAGTGGATTCTTCGGATCAATAAACCACGGTTTTGACACTTGGTATGATCATTCTGAATGAAAATTAATTGAAACTGTGATTACTAATTAAAAAGAATAAAATTTGAGTCCTAAATATCAATTTCTGCTTTGATGATTCATTTGATCACAAAAATAATAACGCCGATGGATTCCTCGTATCGAAAAACCATGGATTTGACACTTCATACGATCATTTTGTGTGAAAAAATAATTAAAACGATGATTTTCAATTAGAATTAATAAAACTGCAGAAAAAGGTACACACGTCACACAGTGCCATCTATTACAAAAAAACGAACTAATTTGGTCGTTGTGCGTTACAAAAATTAAAAACATTGAGAAATATTTTAAAATTCGCCTGCAAGGGTATGCAACCAAACTTACTCCAGTGCAAGAGTTGCAGCACCACAGGTTTAAAAATTTCCCAGAAACTAAAGTTCATGACAAGTCTTCAGTTTTGGGACAGTTTTTAAACTTGTGGTTATGCTATTCTTGCACTGAAGTAAGTTTGGTTGCATACTTTACAAGGCGTTTTTAAAACATTTTTTCATTTTGCAACCAATAATTTTGCAGGCAGAATTTTTATTTCCTGAAGATGCCAGATGGATTTTTCATTTTTCTCCAATTTTTTTCATTTCATTACCTTAGAATTTTTATATACCTATGGTATTTTTTTTAAGGCGAATTTTTTGTGGTTTTTTTGTTCATTTCCCCCATTTTTCCAGTTATAATTAGTTTTTAGCACTGTGGCCAACCCGAGGAAAATAAAAGTTGACAAAAGAGTAGTGTGACTTATGAAAACGTATGGGGTTGATGGAGAGGGTAAGACAGAGTATAAAGAGGGCGTATAATTTGAAAATGCAATTAATTTTTCACGGTGCTGCCAACTTGAGGAAAATAAAAGTTGATAAAGGCGTAGTATGACTTGTTAGAATGGAAACATATGGGGGTAGTGCAGGGGATAAAATAGGGCATAATGAATGGGTAGAATCCGAAAATGCAATTAGTTTTTCATAGTGATGCCAACCTGAGGAAAATAAAAATTGACAAACGCGTTATGACTTGTGATAAATGTGTGTACTGGAGGGGACATAATAGGGTGTTATGAGGTCGTAAAATTTGAATATGCAACACAGTATCCTAAGACATTATCTTTTCGTAGCAATGCCAACCTGACAAAAATTAATATTGACGAACGTGTAATGTGACTTGTGGAAAACTTGTAGGAGCGATGGAGAAGCGGGGATGGTCAAAGATAATATATATATTCACTTCGTTCATAATAGATAGGCAACTCTACCGAAATTTAAATTTTCTGATGTCAGTTCTTCAGTAAACCACTCACAGCGCTACTGTAGATGAATGACGTCATAAATAATATATTATTAAATCCGAAAAAATTTGCCGAGACCACGATTAGTTTCACGGGTAAAATGGAAATTCCGGGGACTTTTTGTTATATGCTTGAAGAGAGGATCTATTTTGTTGTCTATTCAGAGGTTTTGTAGTTATCTTCGCGGATCTCAAAAGGACTCATGGATCCCAAAAGAGTACGCGAATTTCAAAAAGATCTGCCGATCCCAAAAGGACACGTGGATCTCAAAAGGGTTCGCGGATCTCAAAAGGATGCGCGGATCTCAAAAAGGACACGTGGATCTCAAAAGGGTTCGCAGATCTCAAAAGGATGCGCGGATCTCAATCTCAAAAAGGACTAGCGGACCTCAAACGGAATCAGGACTCGCAGATTTCAAATGGACTCGCGGATCTCAGGTGGTCTCACCTAACCTAACTTAACCTTAGGTTAGGTTAGGTTTATAAGACTGTCACTTTTAGACAATGTCAGGCTTTTTTGAACTTTGAAAAATTTCAAGATTTTTTTGAAATGACGAGAACTTTTTGTTAAACTTTTGAAAACTTATGAATTTTAAAAAGGCATCCATGTACCAATATGTCAGCTTGAAGAGTGGATCTATCTTTCTCTACAAAATCTCTTCAAAAACGTAATCTCAATCTCTAGAAAATCTCAGTCTCTAGAAAATCTCAATCTGTTCAAAATTTCGATCTCTAGAAAATCTGTTCAAAACCTTAACCACTTATTTTATTAGAACAGAGTTTGGGAGCGAATCAATTTTTGTTTTACACTTTCACTCGCTCTTTACCAGAGATGGACAGATCGCGGAAAAAAAGATCGATCTGAAAAAAATTAGATCAAGATCGCGATCTTTGATCTTATCTTATTCAAAATTTTTTGATCTGACCTTGATCTAATCTTGTCAAAAATTTGGTGACCTGATCTTTTTTTTAAAAAAAAAAGATCGCGAAAAGATCAAAATGATGGCGGCACTGACCACTGAATTCAGGAATTTCTAATGAACTTTTCAGTTTTCTATGAACTGAAAAGTGAGAAGTGCATTAGAAATTCAGTGTCATTGTAAATTTGTAAAACATCATAACCATAATATAATATTCATCAATTTGATGAATTTGAAAATTTATCTTTTTTTAAAAATATCGCGATCTGAATTTCTTCTCATCTGATCTTTATCTGACCTCGCTGACTTTTTTTGTGATCCCATCTTTATCTGATCTGACTTTTTTTTTCATGATCTGCCCATCTCTGCTCTTTACTCGCTCACCATTTCCAATCACTTGCTCTTTATTCGTTCTTTTAGTTTCAGAAACCGTTTAATTTGCTCTTTCAAGATTTAAGGGGATATTCTGGATTCACGTTTGCCTACGGTTCGCCTGATTTTCGAGTAAATTTCAACTCTATAATTTGAAGTAAAT
>FIZU01007345.1:0-22559 GCA_900064475.1 Pseudococcus longispinus
AACCATTGGTAGCGTAGCATGGCAGGGTCATTCCTCAAAAAAAGGCACGTTAAGGAACGGCACGAAACCGAATCAAAATTCAATCGGCTTCGTGCCGGTTTCGTGTCACAAAAGTAAACGGTTTCGTGCCAATTTTCATTCGTGTACTGTGCCGTGGGATTTTTTGTTAGTTAAAATATCGGACTGAATTTTTTTTCGAGTTTCAGCTTTTTTAAATTGATTCAACGCCAGCTCAAAAATATTATTTATATAGTATTAGAAAAAAAGACATTCTGGTGCTAAAATTTCATAATTTTTTCTTCCATTTTGGTAATTAAGGAGGGAGGGAGGGGGTGCCAAAACCCTCCAAATCATAAATTCTAAAGAATAAGTGTCCACAAACCATATTCATGATTTAAAAACTTTCCTCTTCAAAGGAAGAAATATCTGCTGGTTTAAATTGTTTGAGGGTGAGGGAGGGAATCAAAAACGCTATAGTACGTATTGCATATTTCGTTTTCGCGATTTATAGTTGATCATTTTTGAGGAAATTGCGATTACATTGCATTTAGAATATTTTTTAAGTAATTGAGCCCATTTTGCCAAAGTAGAGAGGGGCGAGGAAGGCGAATAGGGGTAAAAAATCATCTACTTTCAGCTCAATGAGTAGAATTAACTATGCTATCTCTGTTTCAATTTATTAAAGTTTTCTAAAAAATAATTTTTCCCCATAATTTACTACGAGTATAATGTATCACTCGTTCAATACCGAAGTGTAAAAACACAAAAAAGCCATTTAGCTTACGCTTCGTATGCAAGAAAAAAAGCGAAAAAATTGTCTTCGGATGGGCTTTTCAATTAAAATGATCTATATGTTCATTCCGATTAAAATTTTTTCCAAAAATTGAACGCAAAACTTGCCAAGAAAATTTCAAATACCTTTTGATTTATTTTCAGGATGAAGGGAAAATTCACTCATACGTTTCGATGAAACAAAAATTATTACAATCCGATTCGGGGCGAAAAAATTTCAGAAAATAAAATCCTCCAAATTCTTTCACCTTCCCCTTTCCCTTCCCCTCTTCCTTTTCACTCCATTGACACTTCATAATTCATTATCTGGCGACTGGGCGATACATTTCATTCGTCAATTCGTATGCATGCGATCGATTACAGCAAATAACTCCTGCACGAGGATTAATAGTCTCGACGAATACACACACAACGTGAATTTTTCAACCTCGCAGCCTTGAAAGTAACCCGACGACGATCTAAATTCGCATGATTTACATGCCCGTAAAATTGCTCTATAAGAGGTAAGTATATTAAATTAGCTTACGAATCGAGCAACCCAACGTACAATCATTCCCATATTATAAAGGTGTTACCAGCAAATATATTATAACCGAGCCGAAAACGTTAATTACTGTTATAACGCTATCAACGACCATATTAAAAGTATCTCTATCTCAGGTGATAAATATACCTACGTTTAATGTACCTAAAGGAAATTTTTTTTATAAAATTATCGTAAAATATGCTTATAATTTGACGCTCGGTTGAATATTATACCGAGGAGCTCGACAATATCTACGTTTATGTCGTTCGATGCGAAATCTACGGTATGTGCTAAGGTGTTATAGTGCAAACGATAAACTTTTATACAATGAAATGGTTGACACCAAACTTCATAATTTCTGTCATATCGACGACGATGACGACTACGGTACCATAGCTAGGTCTAGGTACTTCGACAAAACGCTCGATTATAAGCGAAGGCCGCGTATTAAATACTTCGCCAAGACCATATGTTTATATGCTGCCATCGACAATAATTAATTTAACGCGAATAAATTACCGAAAAGTTTACCTGCCAGTATATCATACTTTTTTTTGATACTCAGACCTCCGCCCATGAGCTCGGTTTTGCAATCTCAGCGTGTTAATTTTTCGCAATGTGATATTATAATCTACTTACTCGTGTAATGTACCTATAGGTAAATTCATTTTCGCAACAACGTAAACAGTCTCTTGGTATCCGGGTATATTGCGGTATTACTTACAAAGAAGAAGCGAGAGGGTAGATGGGCGGAAAATGCATTATTTTAGTTACGAAATATCGTAGGTACGCTGCGACGACGGAGCTAATATCATTTTTTTTTCAGTGAAAAAATAAGCAAAAGAAAAAAAACACACAGGATACGCGTTAAAATAAATTACACGCCGGTTTTAATGACGTTCGTGATAGGTGTCCAGGTTTTATATATTTTTATTGCGCATTTAATAATATTCCTTTTTCTCTTTTTTATTGTTCTTTCGGCTCGGGTGTTTATCAAGAAGCTACCTTGATATAATATTTTTCCACTTAATTTTCATACATTATTTAAAGAAAAGTATGGTTTTATTTTTTCCTTCGCAGCTTGTTCTTCTTATCGCCTTCTATGATAATGATAGTTTATTGTTTCTAATTTCCTTTAGTTTTACATAGCTACATAGGTACGACGTATCGTCAGTATATTACGTATGAATGTAATGTATCTACATATTACTTATTTCCTTTTTGCCCTCCCCCTCACCCCTCAACCTCGTACCCATCAAATCGCGTATATTACAAGTATATAGGTGATTATTTAACCCCAAGTTTCATCGCCGTATGATATACCTATACCTATACATAACGCTTATATTGATAAATAAAGTGATATAGGTACCAATGACTCCTCTACAAGGTTTTTTATCATTTCATGGTAATCCTAACACGTCATTTATTTCGGCTAAGTCATTGGGACGGTATTTTACCTGGTGATATTGTCGATATCGAAAAGAGGTAGCTTCAATTTTACTACTTAATTTTTTTTTTAAGCAACTTCAAATAAAACGGTTGAAAATATGTTCGCTGAAGAAGTTTAAAATTTGAATCGAAACTACAATTTTATTTGGGGTGAATACTTCAACTTTATTGAATTGACTTTATATAGAATGCAGCGAAAAGTAAACTTCAACGAAAATTCATCTAATCGGAATATTTCTATGAGCGTCAATTCAGTTAATAAATTCGATATTTTAAAATAAAATCTTCCCCAGAAAATAGATCTACTATTATTCAGTTCCAAAACTGAGAAATGAACAAACAAGAAATAGAAATATTTAACAAAAATGAAAAATCATATGAAAGTCGACAATTTGTGATTAAAATTGAGCAAAATATCGTCAAAGTTCTGAGGATATTGTCAAAATTGTTCAATAATTTGGAAAAATTACTGAAAACTATGAATAATTGATTTTAACAAAGTATCAGCACTAAATTTGTCAAATTTTAAAGAAAAATGGCTCAAAACATCGTGAAAATCGATTCAAAAAATTTATTTTAAACAATCATCAAAATCATGTGGAATTTTGAAAAAAATGACTCAAAGACTGCAAAACATCTCTAAAATCATTATGAATCATCGAAAGTTAATTCTAAAAATTATCAGAATTGTGTGAAATTTCAAAAAAAAAAAATAGTTCAAAATATCGTAAAAATTAAATGATTTCAAAAAAATCATCGGGATTGTGTAAAATTTCGAAAAAATACCTCTAAACATCGTGAAAATCGTTTAAAATAACTGAAAATTTATTCTAAAAAATAATCAAAATTGTATGAAATTTTGAAAAAATGGCTCGAAATATCGTCAAACTGATTAAAATGAAAGAAAGATGTGTTCAATTTTGAAAAGCGTCGTTGAAAATGATGAAACAGTTGATAAAAATTCAATAAAATAGTTTAAAATATCTAAAAAAAAAATCCTAACATGAGAAATCTTTACATCTCTATCGAAATTTTTGTATGAAAAAAATATAAAATTTGTCAAATTACCGAGAAAAATATTGAAAAATCGAAGACGCGAAAAATTCAACACTTTTTCGATAATTCAAGTAAAATTTTGAACCAAATTCGTCAAGCATGCATAATTTTTTTAAACATACCCAATTTTCAAGATTTTTATCAGGGGAACAGAAAAAATATAATATCAATTCGATATTCTATCCATGCTCATTTGATCTTTTAGACTTTCAGTACAGAAAAATATACATTACACGATCGATACGAAGATGACTATACAAATCAAGCAGTCACATTTATCTACAACACGTATTAGAATACTCAAACCACCCACACCAAAGTCCCAAGTACTAAGTACACGTCACTCACACCACTCCATAGCGATTTAGCTAATAAAGTCTGTTTTCTTAACTCACAAACCCAACCATCGAAACACCTCTGTCCTCTACCTGTATCACCTGATAAATTCGATCAAAGAATCATACCCAACCCGTACAGAATTAGTCATTATAATACGAATAATGCTATTCAAATGTCAGATGTCTTCTTTGAATACATATGCACACAAAAACATCGCACCTTTGGGTCTACCGCATTTGCGTGTTCGTTCATCGTCGTAGATTAGATATTTTCATCTTTTTTATATAGATATATATTATAGCTATATTAACGTCGGCACGTACTTATCAATTTCCAGGCTGAGAAAGGTGTTGATTAAACACGTAGGTAGGTATCATTGTGAACTTAGGCGATGCCAGGAAACGCCGAACCGCGATGTTTTGGGCTAATGCACATAAAATACGAGTAATCTTCGTATAAAAAATTTTCGTTATGAAAGATATTGATAAACCTTTTAAATGTGATAATTTTTAATTCAAACGAATTGATAAAGTTTTTTATTTGCTTTTTTTACTTGTTTCAATTTAGCTTGTTTTTCCCTTCAAAAAATATGATAATGTTCACTTTAAATGAAGTGCCTTCCTAAATTATTATTTAAGAAATAAATTTTTCCAAATGATAAAAATACCTACGTAGGTACTTACGTTTCAAATTCGTTTTTCTTTAATTCAAAAACACCTACAGATAAGTTTTTTTTCTAGGTAATGTGTATTTTTAGATTTTACCTAATTAATTACCCAAGTATACGAGTAATTGATACCTGAATAATTTGCAGTAATTAAAAAAATATAATTTGAAACATAAATCGAGTATTTAAAATATCTCATCACGATTTCAACATTTTTACACTTCGAGTCATAAATCCATCACCTTATATAATCATCCACTCATCCTCTATCATCTCGATATAACAATTGGACTGACTCGCCTTCCCCCTTTCTTTCCCTTTTCACCATTCATAACGCAATAAAAAACTATGAACGAAAAAAAAATGACCAACATACATTTTTTATTGCACTCTGCACGAACAATGTCGCCAACAAAGCTTTAGTTGGTATCGCTTTCAAGCCCCATTACATACACAACAATTTTAATCGGCTTTACGGTAATAAACACGTTTGAAAATATATGTTGGTTTAGGTGAAAAAGTAATAAACCCGATAGGCGATTGATTTCGGCGAATTACAACCGCGCACATGCAACTTACAAGTAAATAGGTCAATTGATTACGTCCAAACGAAAACCGACCACGAGTTTTTAGACTTTATCGGGGTTAAAAACTAGCTTATGAAAGTTGGACGAATGTATGGGAAAAAAGTTGTATATTGCCTATTGAAATTTTTTGCCAGCGTATCAGTCTGCTTAAAATATATTTAGAAGAAACTTCGCCCAAGTAGGTATTTTTTTCTCGATATTGTATTCTCCCTGTCGAGATGCGAGCAACCTTCTACGTGCATCAAGGTTATGCATTTTTTTGGAATCAAAAGACAACCAGACGAGAGAAAAAACCACACACAATTCTCGGAATCGATTCAAAGCCCTGTTATCGTCGAATATAACGACGAAACCTAAGACACAAGGCACAAGGCATCACGTTGTGAAAACAAAAACCTGCCGAAGCCCTCTTTCTAATCCTTATATCCTTTTCCCACCCATATTCGCGAGTAATTGAAACCAAAGCTGATAGCTGAATTCCTAAAGAAAAGTCGTTCGATACGTGATGTATATTTTCATAGTTGGGATACGATGTTTGGCTCGTGTATACTTCAGCATAATATAGGTAATTTTACGAAGAATTAAACGAGCGAATAAAATTCAACGTTACGACTCATTACCATACATAGATGTTCGCTATGATCTTTTTTGTGTACAATGTTAAACGATTTGTATCAATTTTTGAGATAGTTACCAAGAAATAAACGAAAGCACAAAGCAAATGCTTATTAACTATGAGTTACACCTTTTCGAGTGGACCACGAAATTTCATCTTGTTTTGACGTTCTGGTTCTGCCTTACGACGATCTTAATCAAGCTTATTATACATGTTGGTCTTTTATAGCGAAGATATTCGTATTCGACTAAATGGCACGCGAAACGAAAGAGAATATTATAAAGTACGAAATTTCTTTATTATTGCGTAAGGAAATATCCTTTTTGGAACGTTATTCGGTGTTTTGTGGTCTCGTTTCATAATAGAAGTAGTCGTCATCGTCCCTCTCTCTCTCTCTCTCTTTTCCTGTGTATTCAACGTAGATACATTACAACGTATCTAGGTCTTGTATACCAAGTGATGTATGGTATAACAATGAGCACGTGCTGCTTTCGACCTTTTCCTAATACTCGTACACAGTCCTGATCCCTGCTTGATTTCGATATACATATTATTTATGTAGCACTTGAATCACGTTTCAATTGCCAATCGTGTGATATAAAGGTCATTGTGTGGAATCTTTTATATCGCAATGTGAGGTTAGGAAAAAGGGGTGATAGAGATTCTTGTTTGTGAACAGTTAGATATTTAATCTGCTGTATCTAATTGGGAGGAGAAATCAATGTGGATGTGATTCGATCAACGTACCTATCAGAAATGGGAATGATTTGCTTTCTGGATTTCATAACATGAATTGGGTGGTCCTTTTTACATGAAGCAGACTAAATCGACTTTGATTGTTGATTTGTTTTCTTTAACGATTAACATTTTTTAAAAAGATTGATACCCAACCAACCATTCATGACGAATTTTCGACACATTTTTAGAAGGATTTCTCAATAATAAAATTTCCAAAATCATTCCAAACTACAGTGCCATCTTATGTGAAGACGATAGTTTTTTTTTGAAATGAGGACAATGGTTTGAAAAAATAAACAGATTAAGAATTTGTTGAAAATTTTCTAATTTATTATTGAGGCTCAGAAACGAAACAAGGAGATGTGATAGGGCCACATCCCCATTAGAAATTCGTTAAAAAAACATCAAATTGGCAAATTTTATGATTTCGTTGGGAGGGATTTCTTCAAACAATTTGAAAAAGAGACTAAATGTTGCCAAAAAAAACTAAAAAAATTGTTAAATTTTGAAAATTTGTTGAACTAGCTGTTTCTGAAAAATTTGTCAGATAACTATAACTACTCGTAGCACGATGTAGATTATTCTTTATTTAACCTATTCCAGAAAAAGTCGATGATTCGTCAGCAACTTTCACAATTTTTTTTGAAAGTTCCGGCAAAGTTCCTTCCAAAATTGAACCCAAAGTAAACTAACCCCCCCTACACTTCCTACGCCATTTTCTCACCAAAGGCAACCCTGTTTTTTTTATTGAAGAACAGAAAGCCGAGTTGAAATGATATTTCTTTCGAAACACCCTCAAAAAGTATATGAACTGTTATGAGCCAATTCGACTTCGAATAAAAAGTTGAGAGAAGAATAAGCAAAAAAAGTTACGATTCGAGATCAAAAGAACATGGTAAACAAGGCAAATTCCGGACTTGTCCTTCAAGCTCTCCAAGCCCTCTATTTTGGTTCCAACGTTGAAAAACGTTTCAAGCTTTTTTAAAAAAAAAATCAAGAAATGCAAAAAATTCGAACAATCTTGAAAATTTTCACAAAAAAATTTGAAAAAAATGAGAAAAAAAATGAAAAATTCCAATAAAATAAACGATTTTGTTGATATTTTAACTCAAATATATCTTTCTTGTAAAATTTTCACCAAACCCTTTCTTTTCCAGAGAGGTTTTTTTTTTTGTAATTTTAACAAATTTTTCCTAAAAAATTGAAAAGTTTTTAAAATTTTTTTTGCCAAGCAGTTATGACAATAGAAATATCTTCCCAAAAAATTGTTCGCGTTGATTTTTCATACGTATGGGGAACGTCTCTAAAGAATTTTTCTAAAAAAAGTTAAATTTTTAAGCTTCTTAGAAAAGAGTGGTAAGTAGGTATACGATAAAAAGGATGGCCCACAAAGAAGGTTGATGGTTTTGAAAATGATGGGGAAAAAGTTTTGACTGCAAAAATTCAAAAACTAAGCCTCCTTGAAAAAAATTGTTCACAGCAGAAGGAAAATTTTAAGCTCTACGATTGTTTTTCTGACATTTTTTTCGAAGGACCCTTAGTTTGGCCAGAAATTCCTTGTTTATAAGATAAGGGATTCATCTTCATTTTCAAAACTATCGACAAATTTCCCATAAACATGGGTTTTCTGGCCAAATTATGGGTCGTATGAAAAAAATGCCAAAAATCAAAATTATAGAGCTTGAAATTCTCTTTCTGCCAAAAGGACTTGGTTTTCTTCTAAAAGGCTCAGTTTTCGACATTTTTGTAGCCAAAGTTTTTTTTCTGTTTTCAAAACCATCGACCTTCTAGTATGTCAGCCAAAACTTATGTATTTTGCTGAATATTTCTCACAAAACAATTATTCCTTAATTTTCTATGGAAAAATTCTAAAAAAAAGAAAGAATGATTACCTCGATGTCTCTTTAATTTAGAAAAAAATCGGAAGGGGGGGGGGGGTGAAAATGAAAAAAAAAATCTGTAAAAGTAATATTTTTGAGTAAAAATATCCATATTGCGATGATTCTTCGTGAAATTCATACAAATTAATTTCAATGAATTCAAAATTTTGAAAATAGTTTTTTTCATCACTTCTCTTCACCCCCTCCCCCATTCCACGAAATATCACCGCCAATTGTCAATAACTCAAAACAACATCGAATTACGAAAAAACCCAACTTAGAATTTATCATCTTATCTATAGAAATTCGACGTTTTTTCAACAAAATTTTACCTTTTACGCGAACAAAAATCATCCTACGCTCAAAACCTATTAATATTTTCGCACCTTGGAATTTTTTTAAAATTTCAATTTCGATAGAATCGAAAACGTGACTAATGCACAGAAAAGCATCCATTATAACCCACCAAGATTTATGTTTACAAATACGGTTTCGTCATTTCGCTGGATACGCCAATAAATGTGTTCTAAATGAGTACGTACAATATACGAACGATTAGTCAAGCCAGAATAAATTTCTAAACGTACGCCAAATGGAAGGAAAATTTTAAAAGTAGGCTCGCCTTAGAAACGTACGTACCTATATACTTAGCAATTTGTAGAAAATATATTCG
Source organism: Pseudococcus longispinus (assembly GCA_900064475.1). Classification (NCBI taxonomy): domain Eukaryota; kingdom Metazoa; phylum Arthropoda; class Insecta; order Hemiptera; family Pseudococcidae; genus Pseudococcus; species Pseudococcus longispinus. The sequence goes on from FIZU01007345.1 coordinate 9,327, forward strand.
TTTGAGTTATGGTTATTACCGGTTGCATTCTGCATCATGGTCCCCTCTCCACATTATAAGATTCCCAGTCCAATGCAACATGTAAATTAAAGAGGTTCGACATCCAATGCTGCAATGTACTTGTACAAGTACGTTGATACGAACAGTAGATTTTTTAGTACCGGTAAAAAGATTTTCGCCCGCCCAACCTTCTCTCTCGTTCCCCCATTCAATATACCAGCAAGTCGGACGATTCATCGCATAGCAGCAGAACGATAAGCGAGAATACGAAGGAGAAGAGAGGCAAAAAAAGAGAAAAAACCGCCGCAAATAAATCCGCGTTAATTTTACGCAATTATAGCGCAACCGGTCGACCAACCAATCAGAGATTTTATAGCAAATAATTTTCTCTACATTGTTTAAAAATCTCGCGCGAAACAACAACCGTATATAAGCAAGATGTAAAAAGTCGCAATACGACCGCCATTAAACAATGAAACAAAATGATAAGCAACGTGTACGCGCGATATAATGACTATATTATCGTAGGATATCAGCGTAAGCCTATAATACGAGTCGCTGGATACCTTGTGCTGTGGCTGTTGGTCGCGTGAGGCGTGAGAATTGAAAGAAAAAAGGTAAATATTTGCGAGTCTTGTGTACGTATAAGATTACGAGTAGGATACGTGCTATAATATGTACCTGGGCATATTTTACATACCTACGTATACGATTTGGACAGACTTACATAGTACATCGCATGCATTTGTTTATAACTAGAAAGCATATGTCTGAAATATAGAATTAGAGATGTATCGGTGGCGGTTACAACAATCTGGTATTCGCGTCTCATCTGAACCTCCCTCAGGAGCATTTACGCGACCCTAAATCTGACCACTTCTCTCCCCAATACACAGTAAATTTTCACGACAAAGTTATCTATTACCGAGTACGTCTCTGGTCTCCTCATCTGTCTCTCTTTTCAACGTGATCTCTTCATTAACTCGATCACGAGCCTGGAGTACCTACGACGACCTACCCACTAGACATCCACGACGTACTCCACCCTCATAATCTATTTGAAAAACCACACCATGCCACTTCTCCGTCGAATTAATAATTTTTCTTCCCCTTTCGAATTAAATCGGCTAAATATAGATTACCCTAGGCTCGGGCCAGACTCGTATGTGGGTTTAATTGACGAACAACTGAATTTCACTACGCTCCAAATGGAATTTCACACTTAACCAAACGCATGTTGGGTGTCGTTTTCAGTGAAACACCGGATAATCAAGTACGATTCCGAATATTTATTGCTGTGTGCTTCATAGCGCATCGCAGCCCTGGTTTGGCTCATGCCCGGTGTGATGTCTGTGATGGGGTGAGATGGTGAGATGGAACTGGAAGTGTAATGTGCTGCGCAGTGTGCAAGTCTTCAGCTTTCGTTTGACTTGAGAGAAAGATTCGGCTGGTTGTAGAAATAATAATCAGACGAATGTCTTAGAAGTGGGGTAGGTGATAACGATGTATAGCATGAGATGTTCGCCTTTGATTATTTGGTAATTTAGTCGTTTTTACTGTTTTATTCGACAATAAGATGATAAAGTGTTGGAAGGAATCGAGAAAGGAAATTTAAATACTTTTTTTTAATCGAATTTCATCGAACTCTCACTTGAAATAATTTCATGTTTTTATGCAACGAGTATTTCTTTATGCATAAAAGTTGCATTTCATTGAGAAAAAAGTCTGGAATACATTTCTAACGATTCCCTCAGAATTTTGAAAAAAATCTAAAAGAGTGTAGAAAAAATACTGCCTGGAAAAATCGAAGCAATTTTTTTGAAAAATTATGATTTTTATGACTAAAACGAGCATTTTTACCATGTTTATCAACAGTTTTTGAAAAATTTCTTGAAATCCATGAAAACAGGAATCTTTAAAAACAATTTTGGACGAATAATGTGAAAAACTTCCGCAACTTTTACGAAATATAGTAAAAATGATTCAGATTTGCATAAAAAAATCACAGAATTGTGCAGAAATTCATTCAAAATAATATTCAATTTGTTGAAAAATTATTAAAATTGTCAAAATACATAAAATAATGTAAAAATTGGTTCCAATTTGCAGGAAAAGTCGTACAATTCCACAGAAACTTGTTGAAAATCACATTTAGGTAATAATCGTTAAAATATCATTAAAATTCAGTGTAATTGTCGTGAGAATCGTTCAAACTGTTGTAAAAATGGCCCAAAACAACTAAAATGTCGTTAAAATTGTGTCGAAATTGCTCAAAATTTAACACAAAATTTCAAAGAAGTGTTGAATTTTCACAAAATTTTTCTGATTTTGCAATGAATTTCTTTGATTTTTCAAAACTTTTCGACAATTTTTTATAAAAATTCAGTACCTAGTTTTTCTTTTCTTTTGAAAATTTTTCACTATAATAAGGCAACTTTTTACGTTAATTTTTAATAAAAATAATTTATTGAATTTTTATTAATTTTTACTCGTTTTTCAATGATGTTTCTTCATATTTAACAATTTTTTTTAAACTTACAATTCTGATTATTTTTTTCATCTATTTGGCATGCTTCTCAACTATTTTTCTGGCATTATTTTTACATTTCTCTCACTTTAAACAATTTTTTCAAAATTTCACACAATTCTAATGATTTTTTTCATCTATGTAGACTATTTTTCTTACATTTTAAACAATTTTGACCAAATTTTCTCTAAAAAAAATGCTGACTACCGTCTCCTATTCCAATTAAAAACAGATCTCTAACCAAGTAGCATAGCCAGATTTTAAAATATGGATTCATTATAAGGGCGAACGTGGGCGGAGGGGAGGGAGGAGAGAATAAAATGATGTCCACTAAACAAATGTTATTCAATTTCAAAGTGGATCAAAAATCCCTGCAAAAGCTATTTTCTGCAGTCTAAAATGATAATGTACCTACCTACATCGATAATTTGAAAAACAAAAACAAAAACAAATGAGTTGAAAAAGGAATGTGAATTTTTGAACGCCTTTTTAATTTTAATTTTTGAAGGCTTAAAAGACAATCTTGATGATCTTATAAGGCGAAGTGCTGATGCGAGGGATAATGAAGTACCTATCAATAATAGTTGAAATTTTTCTGAATAATTCATCTTGGATAAGGGGTTGGAGGGGAGGGGGTGTTCCAAGTTCGAAAATTGGATGTAATTAACTTTATAAACCGCAGGAATACAAACGCTCGTGAATTAAAAATCCTCAAAAAATGACTCAGTTTCCTTTAGATTCCCAGGTCAAAAAAAAATCTCAGACCACCGAAGTATTCTCAGCAGCAATTCGGAAATCAATTCAAAACAATAGAAGATGGAAGTCGAAATGAGGAATATGTCACAAAAATACCACATGTTCACACAAATTTCACTCTTTCCTAGCTCTCATTTTCGTCGTCAACCCCCCTCCCCCTTCCGCCAAAACCAATCACAGCGGAATCAAATAAAATGTCTTATCCGAGGCTAAGAATTGATATCTCTTTACAACACGAGCTCTGGCATCATGCTGAAATCGGAACCACACTGCGAACACGCTCCTGGGCTTCTTCCAGATGTTTTTCCAAAACCTCCCAGTCTCATTCTCAATTCCAAGGTGGTAGCTCATCTCGCATCAAAGTGCCTAGATTAACAACATTAATTTAAACTATACCACGTATCTATTCGTAGAAATAATGGTGACAGGGGAGGGAAGGAAGGACGCGGAAACCCACAGAATATGCACTTCATTGCCTCATATCACGCATTCGCAACATCTTTATTTAACCTTAAACTTGGAAATTTCGACTATGACGAGGGTGGATCGCAGCTGAGATATGTTCCGGTTCACATCGTTATTACCGCGTAACATTTTTAATGAATTAACGCCAAACATTCAACCATCAGGGTGTCATTCTGGTATCTTGTAAGACTGATACACAGTCCTACAGCCTTAGCAATCCGTTCTATTAAAAGGTTACATATTAAAAGATTCTAAATACACATTTTTAGATGTATTTACACAGTTGACAGTGTTCATTAATAACGAACGCGCGGCCTCATGGTCAGCATTTTAAAAAACACGGTATCGTGCCCGTGAAAAAAACCCGAAGACAAGACCACGCTGCATTTCTTATTACAATGAATACGACAAATTTGATTAAGCAATTGTGGAATGCTGATGGTCGTATCACTGCGTATGTAAAGATATGACTCTTAAAGCGTGAGATAACAGGTGTGAACTTGATCTCTATACCTACATAGGCATCTGTGTACGTTGAAAAAAAATAGATATATATCTACCATGGGTATAGAGCATAGTGCATAATACACGATGTAGATGTTATGGCTGAGATTACGTAAATGACCATCGTATTGAAATATTTTCAACAGCCAGGTGTTACTTTTCCTAATATAATGGAATAAAAAACAAAAACGAATCGGTTCTAAAAGATGAAAGCTTTGGTAGTATATTTTTTGATTCATATCCATATTATGCTTGATGTATATTCTCAAATCTCGTCAACTACCATCATTTCTTCGTCTCCTCGCCACTTTAAATCTTCAAACCGTCGTCGTAGGGGAATGAGAAAAATTATCTTAGCTTCCGAATACCTCCTCCTTCTTGGCACAAGAATTGAAAAAAATCAGCATACCTCTACCCTAGACAACATAGTAACAGTAGCTTCTTCCTTCGCATAACATCGCCGCCTCATGCAAACAAACCTGAACCAATAAAATTCCGAACAAATTTACCTAATACACAAGACTGCGATTATTTAACGATCGCACCTTCTTGGAAAAATGATTTTAAAACACCGAACATAACGAGCCCTGGAGGAGTAGAAAGGGCAAGGGGGGTATGCCGTCGAAGGATTAATTAAACTTAGGTAGGTTGGATGGTTGAACTTGTGGAACATTCGCTATAAAATGTTAATAAAATAACGTATTTAAGTTAGATTAAAAAAATCAAATTAACTTATCTGTGAATTTATTGTTGATATCGAGTCAATAAAATGATAATGGAATGCATAAAAATATACGTATACAGATCGCCGGTTTATGACTGCTGCTCGAGTTGTATAAGAAGAAAAAACGAAAAGAGATCGCGATATGTGCCCCAGCTACCCACCCCCACCTCCGGACACCTCGTCAAACTTCATATATATTATATAGGTATCGTGTATTCATATTTTTATTTTTAATAATCCGACGAATATGATATACTTCTTTTACGATCGTATTTGCTATAAATTTTAAACGTCGGTGATTTTTTTTTTCATCTGTACTCTTCGACTTGGCGTTATATAGGTACGTTCAATGTATTAATATATATTTTCCGAGATATAAAAATATCAAGCTGTAAAATTTTATAATTACGCGACGCGCGCATAAATGTAGCTAGGTAGCTAGGTATTGGGTTTAGATGAAGGTACGATGTGCTCGATATTATACGATACGAGTATGATGGTCTAAAATTAAACGATTTTGCGATCTTGCGTTGTGGCGGAAGATCCTTTGACCTTGATATATGAGCAGTTTTTCTATCAAGAAAGAGAAGTTTGCTCTTCTGTGGACTGTGACACTCTCTATTGACATGGGTATGCCTCATGGCTGAAGGCGAGAGAGGTATCATTTTGTAAATTAGCACTTCACGATTTTGAGTTAGTGTGAATGACCTTTTTGGACTTGGAAATTTTCAAAGATTTCAATTTTTGCTAAAATTTCAGATATTGAAAGAAAATTATCAAATGTTAGGCAATGCCTCAATTTTTTGCTTTTATGATTTCATTGCTCTAGAATCAGGTTTGAGCTTTGGGAAAGGAGGTGTCATATTCCTGATTCAATGATTTCCTGAGAAGCTTTCAGAAAATCTTGATACCTAGGTATCTATTTCTATGTTAATGATCTCCCAAATCAAGATATTTTTTTTTTTGGTTTATTAGTCTTCAATCAGTCTTTCAATTGATTCGTTTTAATTGCCAAACACTTGCAAATTTTCAAAAGTCTCAAAAGTCGTCTTTATCTTTCCAAAAATTCCACGAAGTCATCAAGTATACGAAACTTTTTACAAGAAATCAATTTATTCTACGAGGTGCGACTTTGGTGTATCCGCTTATGTAGATAAAAGTATAGATAATGGGGCGATATCTTTATCCAAAGATAGACGAGTTCGATGTGTTAGGTATTTACCGCATATGTATACGAGTACTTGACGTATAAGGTAAGATACGTTGTACAATAATACCTACGTTTGCTAAACAAAGTCAATGATTCCCCATGGCACGTTGCCGAGGGGAAATAATCCATCTGTGGAAAATTCCTTTCGAGCCATCGAGTGCATTTTTATACCAGGGATTAATCGACGTGATTTTTCAAAAGTAGCAATAATTTTTTTCAATGGAAATTTTCTACATACATGAAGCACTTCAAGATACGAACAATAGAATCGTGATGTATTGCTGATTCTGAACATAAGTGGAAGTGAAATTTCAAAAATTCGACCTACAAATACGAGTAGATACATAATTATGTCAAATACTTTTTCTCCAAAAATGTGAATTCTGGGAAGATTACCTATTAATAAAGTGGAAATAGAAGAGTTAAAATGATTAAAATGGTCAATAAATATGGTTGAACTTGGAAAATTCATTAAAATTCACCAAAAATAAATTTTTCAAAATTTTCCCAGCTCAATTCATCGACACATTTATTACCTACAAAAATCGAATCATCGTTTGAAAATACGTGCACTTAAAGTTGTCAAAAAGTTCATAAATAATCGTAAAACAGGTAACAGAATTTCGTAAAAATCGTAAAAATTGATAAAAAAAATTCCCTTAAGTTCTTTGAATAAAATTTTATTACATTGCAAGACTTTTACGTAGGTATTCGATATTTCAAGCCAATTTGATCGTATCTAAGCATACGAACATGTTTTTTCGAACGAAAAACAATAACCATTTACGTCATTTCCACAAAAATTTTATTACATGTCGAAGGTTTCTTTTTCGCCATTTTGTAGAATTTCAATAATTTCGATTCATTTTGAAGGATTTTTTGGTGATTTTTCAAATTGTTTTCATATACTGACCTAAATATTATAATTTTTAGGGTTTTATCGGTTTAAGTAGATAAGGTACATGCATGTAATTGATATTTCATCTCACTTTTTATATAAAGGATTCAAATTACACTTCGCCTTCCTGTCACAAAACTGCTGCTTTTGTATGACAATAAAATACCAAAATACCTTTTCAGTACCCCAAAATATTTAAATTTCCACAAATCAATAACCTTGAAGCTTTTCTTGAATAAAATTTTCAGCTGTTTTATTCTCTTATTGATAATCGTAACGTCCACAACGGTCATTTAAAAATCACCCTTTTATCAATTCTAAACAACTGCACCATCGAAAAGTACTCGTACACATGTACCAAGACGAGACCAACGACGATAATATGATAAGCTTTATTAGACACCCGAATAATTTTCGACACCGAAGAATATAAAAATTATAATATCTATAAATGGAAAATCGGCTATACGATCACGTCTGGAAAAGGACCTCAAACACAACATCGACATCGAGAAAGAAACAAGTAATACTCGTAACAATATAATAAAAAGACACGACCGAACATTGTTCGACATCCGTAAGTTTTTGACCTTTTATATTAAGATGTCTTTGCTGGCTCTGATCAATGCCGATATTTATTTCAATAGAATGTCCTTTACCTTTTCACCCCTCGATACCACTTCCTCATCTATATCCATGTCCATGTCAAGGCATCTCTCAAATAGTTATAAAGTACAAACTCTTTTTTTTTTCAATTGAAAAAAAAAGCGAGTACGTACCTACACCTACGATTCTTATCAATTGTTTTCACACCTATGCACCCTTCTGAAGAGGCGATGGCCAGTGCCGCGTGAGAAATATATTAAAATAATCGCACACGGTATTACTCTGTATATTACTGCTCGATGATGGTTCTTGATGGCACCAACGCTGTGCTGCGGACATTTACCCCATGAGAATAGTCGACGGGTCGGGCACACGGTTCTCTATCCATCTATCTCTCTTACTCGCGACCAGGAGAGTTATCATAGTACACACAACAAATAAGGTAGTATATACCCTTGCTTCCTTGTTGGGATACCTTTCGGTACGAGGCGTTTATCATATTTCATACGACAGGTGGTAGATTCGAGAGCGGCAATGAACTTGAGAAATTGTACACACACAGATACATTATAAACTTTTCACTCGTAGTCAGCCGACACAATTAACCAGCTGCGGTAACGTTGCGGTTATTATACGCGCCCCGGCTAATTTAATCAGTGCATCTTACCTGTTTGAATTGCTCTTCGAAACTCCACGAACCGTGTTGTGTAGGCGATGTGCATTCCTCTCGCGGATCCTCTCGGGATTGTCTGGAACAAACGGAGGCGCTGCGTTTCATATGTGCAGGCGGAGGAGATTGGAAATTTGGCGAACTGCGGTTGTACGATTGAGGAGGGCTTTGTCTTTGGAATTGGTGATGCGGCGATGGTATTCTGGATGGCGGAAGCGACTGAAATGATGTGCCGGCCTGCATCATTGATTGTTGTAAGCCGGGTATGTTGGGAAGTGTGGCCGATGGGAACTGTTGTTGGTAGGAAGCAATCGTTTGTAGGTATTTGTTTAACGAGTACTGTAATCAAAACAAGAGGAAATTATGATTAATACTACGGGATTGTAATAAAATATAATTAGTTGAATTTTCGTTTAAAAATTATGCGAGATCCAATTGGATAATCCAAGTATCGACATAAAATGATCAAAATTATGCTCAGTGTGATGAAAAAAAACTACCTTCATTTTTAAAATTCAAATGAAGCCATTGGTTGTGTGGTACAATTGTTTGTAAAACATGGAAAAAATACCATAAAGGGATACCCCCGAAGGCTTTGGAAAGTAATTTCCTGATCTCTGAAACTTTATCATTCCATTTAAAAATTTTCCAAAAAAATTCATCCATGTTATCAACTGAGCAAAAATGTATCCAGAAATTACCCAACAACGAGAGCATATTGTTAGGGATTTTTTCTTTAATCACCCAAATTTTTTTTCATGATAAATTTTTCAACTTTTTTGGCGTCTAACAAATTTGCAATTTTGACCAACTTTGCGAGAAAAAACTACGAAATTCAATTTAGACTTTTTGAACTTGGAAAATTTTAAAAATCAGGGTAACTTTCCGGCATTTTGTCAGGCAGACTTTTCTTACTTAGAAAATTTCGGAGATCACGCTGACTTTCAGACATTTTATTGGACTTTTTTTCCCCTGGAAAATTTCCAAGAATTCAGAAGAAATTTAGGACTTGAAAAATTTTTATATTTCATTCAGTTTTTAGATTTGGAAAATTTCAGAGATCAGGCTGATTTTTAAATATTTTGTCAGACTTTTTGGACTTGAAAATAATTTTAAAAATTCTGAGTTCTTTGATTTTTAAAAAATTTATCTAGTGTCAGTTGACTTTGGAACTTGAAAAAATTTAGATTCTTTCAAAATTTGCTACAAAAAGTGACCAGGACAAATACTATGCCTAAAAATTGGAAAAGGTTGACGAAAAATGCTACAATATCATACATTTTCTCCTCAATTTAGATATTAAAGAAACGAACGCTGAAAAAATAATAGCCTCAGTGATATTCCAACCAACTTTACAAACACTGTAAACAATTTCTACAGTAATTTCAAAGAAGTTACATAAAATTTTATTTTAGCAATTTAGAAAATTTTGCATTCACGTAAATCAATTTTATGGGAATTTTTGAATTCGAAATTCAGCTTTGAATTAATTTAATGCCAGATTGCACTTCTCACATGTTTCTGTCTTATTTTTTGAGAATGAATATCTACTTAATTAAGTAATTTATTAACTATAGGTAATGAAAATAAAATATGCTGAAACCAGTTATACGGATCTACATATATTAAAATATATTTCAATTGAAATTTGCAAGTGAGTACACGGCACACGTTTTCGTGTAGTGCCTTTTACCACTGAGACAACCACGCATTCTTAAGATGGATACAGAATTTGATAAATTTAATTTCTCGATTTATTTTCAACTCGTAAACACTTAATAATTAGGAAATTTCTTAGTTTTGAATACTGCATTAACCATCCTCTACCTACTCTCCTGTCCTTCCAATTTTTAATATTGCTTTTTCGACTTGTCTGACCAATTCAAAATGTGTAAAACATTTTAAATGCTTAAATTCTCGCGAGGGAGGGGAAAATTTCAAAACATGATAAAATCAGGAAATGCTTTCAATAGGAAGAGTCTGGAAAATTGTATGAGAAGGTATCGTTGCACTAAACTTGATAATTGAAAAGTCCCCCTGGACCTCCCTGGTTATTTCCATTTCTATACTACCCATGAAAGTGTAAAACATTATAGGATATGCTTTTGCTCTTTCTGCTATATGTCAAACTGAAGCGTACATTCCAGTCTGACATAATGTCTGACTCTTATCTAATTATAAGTTCAAAGAGTCGGACACAATGTCATCCATGTCTCGTGCAACTTCTGAAAATTAAATTTTGAAACTATCTAAATTTTTTCAAGTGCAAAAGTCAACATGACCAAGTGACCATACTTTATAAAAATTTTCAAAATCGAAAGTCAGAATTTCTGAAATTTTCCAAGTCCAAGAATAGTTTGAAATCTGAAAAATTTTTGAAGTCCGACAAAATGTCTGAAAGTCAGCGTGATCTTTAAAATTTTTCAAGTCCAAGAAGTCTAAAGTGTTTGTCTGACAAAATGTCCAAAAGTCAGCATTATCTCTGAAATTTTTCAAATTCAAGCTCAAAAAATCAATGGAAATCTGAAAAAAAATTATAGGGGTAATTTGGCCCTGAGCACAGAATATCTCATTTTATTTGATATGATCATCACTCTCACCAATTTTATCACAAAATTGATCATTTTACCCCAGTAAATTTGTCTGCACAAATGAACACGTCAAATTTTATTCGATCTGATCTAACCACACATCATTCCCTTACACATATTCCTCTCCGCACCCTCACACCCCTCGAAGCTGCGATTACAAAAAACAACAACAACAAAACCAACACCACAGACAACGCAGGTATTCCGAGTATTTAAAAACGGGACGCTGACGCGACGATCTAATTTTTTATAAACGTTCTCAGCACATCTTATACTTAAATTGATCGAAAAACCGATGCGATGCGCGGTATAATTAAAGCGAATCGGTCGACGTACAATTTTCAAAGCAGTCAAACGGTAGCCTATTAAACCGATAACGTTTAATAAGCGGTTACCGATGGGCTGGAATTATTATTGAATCAATGAAGTCACGAATTTATTTGAATTTAAGCGGACTACTGTTTTTTCGACGTATAGAAATGGGTAAAAGAGAAGTCTCAAGTTCGTTCCGATCACGCTAACGTAAATTAAATATTCATTTAATGAGAACCTTGCCCGTCTATTTAACGAATAACAATAAAATTAGAGTTTTGATCGGTCAAAGAGGTAAAAAAAAAACAACGTATAGTTCGAAGGCGCAGTGTTGCTTAAACTGTATCGATTTCGATACACCTCTTCGAAATATATTACATATTTTATACCTATACCTCTTTAGTTGGCTCAAATGAAAACATTTTCGCGCTCTCGTTCTGCCTCCAGTCGATAGGAAATTTCCTAGAATTTTTCATCGATTCAGATTCTCATCGTATAAACGAGATACGAGATCATCTCTGTTGCGGTTCGGTTCGATTGCACACGTTGCATTGGGCGGTGATAAATACATAAGTTTCCAATGGAGAAAAATCTCATGCTTTATGGAAGTAGAGGGCGTTTATACAGTACAACGCACCTACAAATACGCGATCGGAAAGTAAAAGGTTATTTTAGTAATAAATACAAGGCTCGAGCTCGATGCTGGCGCGCGTTATATGTAAATGATACTTAGTTAATCGTAATTTCCCATACAGAAATCTCTTCAAAGATGATACTAGTTCGTCTGTAATACGAGTTCATAGACTATTTGTACGATTACGAACGACGAAAGGGGGGAAAAAGGGGAGAATAATAAATACAAACGAATGATCGAATATCGAAGAGGCGCCCGCGAACCGAATTACAGTCGATTCTACCGTATTCGTTATCCGGTTCGAAGCAACGATTCTGTGGAAATGAAATAAATCGTGATAGCTGGGAGTCGGCTCTCGCGTGCGACACGACATGTATTAGCCTAAGAAATAAAAAAAAAAAAGGAAGGAAAAAAGTAGAGAAGATCTGTATCTCTATAGAACGCGGGCTTTTTTTTCACTCTTACACCGCCTACCTCAAAATTACTCGCTACTGGTATTACTAATACACACCATCGGCTATAGAATGATTATAGAAAACCTGTTGCTGATGTGCATTCTTATCCTATACCGTAGTATACGATATGTGTATGGTACGACCGCGTATCGCGAAGAAAGGGATCGTTAAAGTGTAGATATATGGCGAATAATCACTTAGACCTATCTAGATGGGTATTTCAAGTGAATCTCGATGATGGTTTTGTTAGTATTTTTTTTTAAGAGTTTAATCTTGTACTGGGGTAGAATTAAATTTTTATATGGGATTGATTAATCATAATATCGAAGTATTTATTGAAATTGGATCTTCGTAATCATTTGCATGATCCTAGTGATTTACTCGTGTGAGATTTCAAGTCGCGATCGAATGAAACAGGGGACAGTTTGCTCCTTTTGCTCCTGTATGACAAAATTACTGTTTATCAAAACAAATTCTATCTAAAAGTCGAAAATTTTCAATTTTTTGTTTCTCTTTTCATAATGTGGAACTTCGATTCAATGTTCTGTTTCAAGTTATATCGTCGAATTTTTCAGTCAGGGCAAATGATTATACCTACCAAGATATTGAAAAATAAGAAACATAGTATTACGACTTTTTAGCAAGTTGCACATTTTTCGTTGTTTTTTTTTTTTTTAGATTTTTTGGACTTTTTTAAGATACCATTTCTCAAAAACAAGGTAAAAAAGCTTTAAAAACCACCCTTCTATTAACTTGTATAAAAACTCAAGTACTAAAAAGGAGAAAATAATTTCCATTCCTTTTCCGAGGTAGGCATACAATGTTTTAGTTTCTCGTAGTTTTTGCAAAATCTGATTCATCTTGGGAAAAGGGTGGTGAAG
>FIZU01007368.1:0-26058 GCA_900064475.1 Pseudococcus longispinus
GGTTGTACATCTAGACTAAGTACACAATACATATTTTTTTCAGAATTGCATCTCTGAAAGGGGTTACCAAAATAGCCATTGGAAAGCTTAAAATTTCCATCTAACCTTGAAAAAGTCCTCTAATTTTTTTTCAAAAAATTCCAAAAATCACCCTTGATTCTGTCTACCATTCTTGCAAGTTTGAAAAAATTCGGTTGAAAGCTGGCAAAAATAGAAATTTTTAACGAAAATCCACATTTAACTACCTAGAAGGGGTTAGGGTTGAAGTACCGAGCTAAAAATTTGGTCACGGAGATTTTAGACCATTCAAGGATCAACTTCCACTGCATAATTTAAAATTCGGTGCTCAGGGCCAAATCACCCCTATAAACCCGGCTACGCTCTTTGGTTTGTAGTTTTTACAATTTAATTTTCAAGCAAAATGATTAATTAATTACCAAATCATTTCTGTATTATTTTAGTTACGTAGGTATTTATTTCACAAAAAGTGGAAGATCATACAATGAAATTAATTTATTAATTACCGATCATATATTAGGAAAATAAGATTTAAAAAAATATATGTAATTATTGAAAACGAAAAGAACGTAAAGCTAATTGGAGCCTTTCTGATCTCCAGGTTGGCGAGAAAAAGCTTCGCACACTTCCATAAGCCACTCTGGATGCATTGGTGCTATATTTTTCCAAGCCGAAGTTTGCATCACCTCTGCACTTCTCTTGACAATGAAATTGATGCAATTCGACTTCAGCTTATGAGCAGAATACAAATCCGCGAGTATCAACGTATCGATCAAATTCTCGACCGATAACTTCTCACTTAATACTTTTTCGCTCGTGTATTTCAATTCAGCGAGACTGTATTTTTCAGCAGCTACCAACAGTTTGTCCGCCAACGTTTCCAATTTTTCTGACCTACTCGTATAAATGTAATTTAACATTTCTTCTACAATTTCTTCGTCCAGATCTGTAATAATTATTTTGTTCTCTTGACTTTCTTTCATTTCATGTTTGAACATATTCGCGAAAACTGGACTACGAGCAATCAAAATGAGTTTATGAGCTCTGTATTCTTTGTCCTTCACTGATACTACCACGTCTGTAAATTCTTCATTTTTGAATAATTGTCCGAGATCTTCGGATAGACAGAATTTTGGAAAATTAAAATTCTCTGTTACAGAAAACTTAATCTCGCAATGAATCATTAACTTCTTAATCGATGCTAAATCGGATTGATCATTTTTAATAATAAAATCACCAATAAATTCCCAACAAGGTGATGATCCCGATTCAAATTTCCTAACTGCCGTACGTTTATGATCTGTTTTCATCGTCGTTTCATTTTCCTTCAAAATGGTAAATGTAGTTTCTACAAATAGAGTTTTACATTTAATCGTCGAATTGAGTTGCAGATGTATTTTACCATTACTACAATCATCATTATTGTTACTGTGGCCATTAGGGTAAAGTGTTAGACACCATTTAAAGCCACAATTGGCAGCAGCAGAGAATGTAGGCGACGAAAATGACGTTCCTTTTATAAACTTCCTTCTATATCGGTTATAATCACTGATTACCCAAAGGTAATGGAATTCATGAACATCGATTTCCGGTGTGCACGAACAAGGTGGATAATCGGTCTTCTGTACAAACGTGGACATATTTTAAAGCAGCTCAAACAGGTATGTGTTGAATGATTTGAAATGATGCTTTTTGCCTGCCAAAATAAAAAAAGGTTGAAAGGCTGGAGAATCGAAATGGTTAAAACATTTAGTAAGTAATAATTTAAATTTACATAATAAGTTTAATATAATCGGTTGTTTACATTCAATACCAGTGTAACGGTATATCAAATTTAAAAAATCTGTAGCAATTATATCGGTATTGACATGGACTTAGACATGGATTCTTGTGATTAAAACTGCGGTAAGTCGCTCGCAAAAGGGAATAGACTGAATGTCGACTAAAAATGAGACTTCGATACAATTATGTCTCACAGATTCTCTATTCTTGGGAGTTTCTAATTTAACCACTCGAAAGCACTAAAAAGACCTCGACTATCTTAAACAAATTAGGGAAGACCAGAGCAATAGAGTGACCCTAATTTTCATTTGCTATTCACAACCCATTCAATATATAGTTTTTGCGAATTTTATGCGATGAATATTTACAATATTTTCCAAATTTTGCACTCAAAATCATAATTTAATTCGCCGAATGTTTACTTACCCCAATCCTTCAACTACGAACAATGAAATACACCTAATCAATACACGCGAAATTGTACGAAACTGAACAAAATATCAAGCAGTAGCAGTACGAATCTTTGATTATATATATTATATACATGAATACAGTCGATTCTACGAATGCTTATGCTATCAACACAGAGACAAGAATAAAAAGAGAATTCACTATGCTGTGGCTGATAATCGCTGGACGGTTGATAAAAACAACCCTTAAAGTAGAGATAAGATAAATCATTCACTATTATGCAGTTTAAGCATTATAAAAAGAAATCAGATCTGCAAGTTTTTATTCAATTTTTCGATCGATGATTACAACTGATTAATGAATATTAAATTTTGAATTATTATTATGATTGATGAATATTGAATTATCGTGTACAACTAAATTGAATGAAAAGTAATAATATCGTAGTTTCATCTTTTACATTAAAAAACAAGAACCTTGGATCTTCGGATCAACGAGCTGTATCTGATCTAGATCTTTTAACAAGCGGATCTATCAATCTCCAATTCTCAATATGTAAATGAATATGCTTCATTATAGTCATCATATTTATAAAAATTAACGACGTTGAAGTCTCGAGATTTCAAAAAACTTACAAATTGAAACGAAACACCTCGAGTTGATCTCATTCTCATCAATTTTTCAACTGCTATTGGAAGAACATCAAACCCAATACAATGACCCAATGCCCCTAGCTTTTCTTAGATTTCAATCCACCAATAAAATAAAAAAAAACAAACACCCCACAATGAAATAAAATTTATTTACTTGCACAAATGCAAAGAAAAATTATTAACGATCAAATAAAAAAATAAATAAACAAGCTGCGATATAGCGTTAGAATGATCTGCGATAATTAATACAAGAAAACAACAAAAAACACGATGTTTTTTTCAAGAAAAAAAAAGAGAAAAAAAAGGGGAAAAATTCAAAAATAAAAACAAGTATACCATCGCATAAACGCTTAATAAACATATGTAAATTAACTCTAATATAATTCTTCTAGTAAAATACTCAAATAGCGAGCTTTCGTTTCGTTCATTTACCCATTTTTTATCGTCCGAATGACCACAAGAGCTACACAAAATGGCGATAGAAAACCAAAAACTTTTTTCCTAATTATAAAAATACGAAAATCACACCACATTTGGCCCACTATACGAGTTTCAATCATCTCATTACGAATCTTTCGATATGTAATAAAAATTTCAAAATATCAAAATACTAAAATTGAAAATCAATGTAAAAAATAATGAGCTCTTTTGAATGATAAAATTTCGCACCAGTTTCTTCGTCTTATAATTCCGAGTTCCAAATACTAGGTATAAAAAAGTGCTACATGAATAGGAAACAAAATACAAACTTAAAAAATTATTGACCGAGAGAACATACACACAAGAAAAAAACATAAAACAAGTGCTACGTTATAACTGATTGAAGAGGACAACCTAAAAACATATTCGATCAGGTATCAAATACCTGACTTCGATATAAATTTCATATCGTTCAAAAATTTTTCCAAATAGCATTGTAAGGTATTTCGGTGACGCATGGAAACCGAAAACTAAAACTATAATAATAATGATTATTGGAGTCAAAAAGGAGAAAAATGCTAAATCAATGCCGAATAAGGCTTAAATGGGTTTTCGTTAAAATTAGGTATACTTACATACAGAATACACACACAGAAAAATAAACTAATTAAAGCTAAATTTCCATCGCGTTAATAATTACTTAATACTGATACAGATGAAAAAGCCAACAAAGGCTACAACGATTAAACAAACCAATAACGAATACCTATATGTACCTTACAATTTAACCGGGGAAGCTCCGATACAAAGAGGCTAAACGTCTATCGAAGCCTCAAAGGTAACAGTACCGTTCGGCGAGTATTCTCTGGTTCCGGCTCCGGTCACATTTATTTATTAAAACTAAGCTTTGGCTCAATAATGCTTTCAAAAGTTTAATCTTTTTCGAAAATTCTCGTAAATGCTCAATTGGGAAAAAATATACGATATAAATAAATAAATGGGTATGTGTACGTCGCCGATACGGCTTCGGCGTCGCGTCATTTACCAAAATCCGGTGGATCGGCCGCCGGGAGGTTCGCTGACTCGGATACTTGGTTTTTTACCGTCATCGGTTTGGTCACCTGCGAAATCAAAATCATATTTAGCACCAATATATCAATTTATCGGCTTTTTTGGAAGAAAAAAGTACTCAGATGTTGGGAATCCATCAAATAGAACTTTTCTCAAACACGGAACTTACTCGCAACCGAAAACGAAGAACTGTGCAAATCACGTTGTCCTTCTCTACGTTGACCTTTGCCAGATCGATGAGATACCGGTGATCCAGGAATACTGCTGACGCTACTTCTACCAGATAAAGGACTATCGCCGGTATTCAAGTCGGCCAATTCGAAGTTCAAGTCGTCTTGTTCGTCTTCGTCGTCTTTAAGCAACAAGTCGTCTTCCAAGTTTGTCTGTGAAATGGGTACTGAGTTTAGATCATGTAATTATGCATCAGGTTCGTATCGTAAGGCGTTTAATACGATATGGTTGAATGAAACGACGTCATATCAGTGTACATAGATAAAAATTTTCGATATCTGTGCAGGTATTTTGGTAAAAAACATTTTTTTAAACGTACTTACGAGTTGATTACAGAGTAAATTACCAAATTTTTTTTCGTTGAAATATAATCCTCTGAAATTTCTTTAATTCAGCCTCAAAAATCATGAAAAAATTATTCAGGGTGGCCTATTTATAAGGTCGATGGTGTTTGAAAATGGAAAAAAATACTTTGATGGCAAAAATCTCGAAAACTAAGCCCTCTAGGAGAAAAACCAATAGCTCATGGAAGAAAGCGAATTTCAAGCTCTACAATTTTCATCTCTTGCATTTTTTTCATAGCATCCTTAGTTTGGCCACAAAATCCGGAAGTCATTTTCACCCATGAAAATTGAAATTTCACACAGAAAATAGGATCAAATTAAAACTATCTACTTTCATTTTCCTGTGAGAAATTTGCTAAAAAATTGAAAAAAAATTGCTTCAAATTACTCACCCTTAAAAAACAAAAAGGTGTGGTGCAAAAATTTCAATTTCATCCCCTTCCAATTTTTTTATAATTGCAATTAAAAAAAATAAGTTTAAATTTTGAGTCTGTAACTCAGATATTTTAGGGCTTAAAATGATTCAAAATTGAAAATTTTCATACTTTTATGAAATGAAAAACAAAATGAAGAGAATATAAGAGGAACTTCAAGTTTCAGTGAAAATTCGCGCAGGAAATCTGCTTTCAAAGCTTTTTCAGACTTTCAACAACAGTTTTTGGAAAAATAATGTAATATTGTGTTCGAAAAAATGGCTAAAATTTTGTCGAAAAATTACTTCGTACATAATTTAATGAATATTTTTGAGGAAAAATTTTCATTCGGTACATTTTTCGAACAGAAATATATAAAATATCTGCACAATTTGACTCCGCAGCAAATTTTGAAAAAATCTTACCCTTTAGCAATCATTCTTTCAAAATTTTCATCTTTGATTCTTGTGTTGAAATCAAGCTAAGGTTAAGGATGAAAACTTTTCGTCCGTCGTTTGCAATGAACTACAAAAAATTTCCACCCTTAATTTTATTTTAGCACAGGAATCGTAATTTTTCAAAAAACATGGATTAATCTTGAAAGATGATTTCCTGTGGGAATTCACAGTTCGAATAGAAAATCTACTCATAATCTCTTCTTTTCGTTTTTTATTTCATAAAAGTATGAACAAATTTAACTTTGGATCATTTGGGGCCCTAAAATCTCTGAATTACAAACTCAAAATTTCAAACTTATTTTTTTTCTAAATGGCAATGATGAAAAAATTGGAGGGGGAAGAAATTGAAATTTTTTTACCACATATTCTGTTTCTTTTTCAAAGGTGAGTAGTTGAATACAATTTTTTTATAATTTATAGCAAATCTTACACAAGAAAATGAAAGTGGGTATTTTTTAATTGATCCTGTTTTTCAAGTAAAATTTCAATTTTTTCTGGTCAAATTCCCTAGCAATGAAAAATTTTAAATTTTATCCATCAGATCTCTCCTGGGTTCAAAAGAGGTAATTTACATATACATAGATTACATCTCAAAAGAAAAACAAAACTACAAAATACTCTTTGTAAAAATTCCCGAACAGCTCCATTCATCAAACACGTGCACCCCGACCTCTTTCCCCGCTCCTAAATCACCATCTCCGCATAAAATGAACCTGTCTAAAGCATGTCAATCACCTACAAAAAAATTCCAAAATCCGAGCGCCATTAAAGTTGAAAAATTCCAGCGTTTGATTATACCTCGGTAATACCTGAATTGAAGCTAGTTTTATATTCAGATCGATTACCCATTTCACGGCCATCTTGATCTCACTTCAAAATATAAACCCATTTCACGATGAAATAATTAAAACACCGACGATAAAATTTTATTACTCGAAGAACCTTCGGTTGGCACTTCTGAAAAACCGTTCGTTGCCTCGTTTCGTTGCTAAGTACGTACGTCTAAGTACTAAGTATTTATGAAAAGATAACTCGACTACGCGATCCACGCACCAAGGGCATAAGTATTCTAAAAAGCCTACTGTACGTCATACACACAATTATCAAAACTAATTTACTTGATTAGATTTCTTATTGGGGACCTTATCCGGATACACGAACGGTGAGAATACCGGAGTTTGTAGGAATTCTCCGAGACCACGAGACAGCGTAGGTTTTACTTCGGCTTCTTCCACGCAAATACGTCCTTTTACGATGACGTAGTCTGCTACGCCGTGGCAAACGGTGCCCTGTAAAAAGATACGATTACGTTATTCACACTTCAGCTTATTTTTTCATCGATACATGAAAAATTTCACAGAACTGGGGGAAAAGCGTAGTAAAAACCGAATAAAACATTGAAAAAATTGTTAAATTTGCTCGAAAATGGTATAAAAATTGTCGAAATGGTATGAAAATTGCTCAAAAAGTCTCAAAATTGGTCAAGATACATTCTAAGAATAATATTCTCTCGATACTTTTATCGATTTTACGACAATTTATCTTGCATCTTGAAATTTTTCAACAAAATTTTAACTATTTTTTATAAAAAATATATGCTTTTTTTTTTAGAGATTTTACCTTATTTTGTGACAATTTTCGTTGCAATTAAACAATTATTCTTGCATCTTGATCATTTTTTCCAACTTTTTAAGCACTTCTTTTGAAATTGTTCTACGTTTCATCGATTTCTACCCTGTTTAAGGGCGATTTTGATTCAATTTTGACCATTTTATTGACATTTTCTATAATTTTCATGCCATTTCCAACAACTTTTGTGATATTTTATGTAATTTTAGTCATTTTCAGGAATTTATAATGTTATTTTTCAGCAATTTGAACAACTACTCTCCCATTTTAAACAATTTCAATCACATTTTCAACAATTTCTTTTCAATTTTGACCAAAATTTATAACATCTTGCACACTTTTTGCAACATTTCATCGATTTTTACACTACTTTATGACAATTTTAGTTAAAATTTGATCATTTTTCTTTCATCTTCAATTTTTATAACAATTGAATAATTTTTCTTGCACTTTGAATAACTTTTGAATTTTTAACGATTTTTTTTCAAAATTTTACAATATTTCATCAATTTTTACGCCATTTTAATACCTTTTCTTTTGAGATTGAACAATTTTTTCTCATTTTTCAACAATTTTTATGCGATTTTCAACAACTTTTGAAATATTTCACATAATTTTAGTGACAAAAAATTAGGAGTTTTCTTATACTTTGAGTAATTTTAATAATTTTTAAAACATTCGGAACTTTTTTCTTCAATTTTTCATTTTTTCTTCAATTTTTTGTTAAAATTTAGTCATTTTACCCTCGTTTTCAATAATTTTTATGAAAATGGGAACAATTTTTCTTACACTTGAAATAACTCTGCAATTTTTTATGATTTTTAAAAAGAAAATTTCCAATTTTTCATCAATTTTTATGCGATTTTCAAAAACTTTTGCTATAAGTATTTTAACTAATTTTAGTGATAAACGTTTTTCACAATTTATCATTAATTTTGAATCATTTTTAAAAAACATTTTGAACACTTTTTCCAAAATATTTCGTCATTTTTTTTTTGTTATTTTCTGACAATTTTCATAAAAATGGGAACAACTTTTCCTGTTTTTTGAACAACTTTTGTAACTTCTCAAGAATTTTTTCTGACTTTACGTTCTTTTTACGAAATTTAAATTCAAATTTTATCATTTTATCAACATTTTCTACAATTTTTATGCCTTTTTCAACAACTTCAGCGAAATTTCATTAATATTTCATGAACTTTAGCTTTATTTTAGGCAATTTTCATAAAAATTGATCAACTTCTCTCCCATTTAGGACAATTTCAATCACATTTTCAACAATTCATCTTCAATGTTGACCAATTTCTATGGCATTTTGAGCACTTTTTCTAAAAAATTTCAACATTTTGTCGATTTTTACGCAATATAAATGCCATTTCGTTTGAAATCGAACAATTTTTTCTCAACTTTAGACAATTTTTGTGCGATTTTCAACAACTGTGAGGATATTTTATCAAGTTTTACGTTATATTGACGACATTTCCATTACAACTGAACAATTTTTTCTGAATTTTTGATAATTTTGATGCAATTTTTAACGTATTTGGCAATATTTCACATAATTTTAATAGAATTTTATCAACTTTTACGCAATTTTAAAACAATTTTGATAAAAATTAAACCATTTTTCCTGCATTTTGAACACGTTTAATCAAACGTCAACAATTTTTGAAAATTTCAATAACTTTTCTAAATTTTCAACGGGGTTTTCGGCAATTTGAACATTTTTATGCTGTTTTAATGATATTTTGAGCACTTCTTACGATATTTTTACGAAACTTTGATTAATAATATTTTATAAACCGTCGTAATTTTCTTGATTTTGAGAAATTTTGTGATACTCTTTGTAAAAATTCAACAATTTTTCTCATTTAATCGATTTTCATTGCATAAAAAAAAATTTTAATGCAGGCCAACTTTAAGTATATCAACTCACCTCGAAAATATTATAATCAACAGCTTGATGATGTGTTTTGGACGATATTTTACGGGTCTTTTTCGGATTCCAGATAACGATATCGGCATCTGATCCAACAGCAATGCATCCCTAAAAAAAATTTAAAATTATAAGCATTTTTCAATAAACATGGTACAAATCGATCTTCGATTCTAGGAAAAAAATCGACAATTTACCTTTTTCGGATAAATGTTGAATATTTTGGCGGCGTTTGTACTGGTCACGGCGACAAACTGTTCAGGGGTCAGGATTCCAGGTGTGACTCCTTTTTCCCATACGATCGACATACGATCTTCGATACCATTCACTCCGTTCGGAATTTTCGAGAAATCATTCAACCCAAGTGCTTTCTGCTTCACGTTGAAAGTACAGTTATCGCTACTGACCACTTGTAAACCGTCTCTGAAAAAGTTCAAATTAAAATCATTATTTTTTCTGTCGTACTCGCGACTAGGATTAAAAAAGGTTTCAAGTGTTATCTTAAAATACGTGAAGGGGGTTAATATAAGCTTTAGGATTAGGAAGTTGACACAAGTAGGCACACGCAACAGATTACGAATGGAATTGAAGTACGTAGGTAATAATAAAATGTTGATTTAGGAAAATTACGCGTAGGTAGGTAACTTGATTATATTCCAAGGAAAATGCAGACTTATAAGGTAGAATTTGTAGACAGGTATCTCTCTCGTTTGTTTTCCTTTTTAGTAAAATAAACCAACACAAAAGTACAGAAAACACCGAACACAGGTTAATATTTAGAGAGAACCCAAATATTAATTTTTTTAGTTCGTTTCTTAATTAAAACACACCACAAAATGAGAAAAACCCCGATTACATAATGCTCGATTTCTGCGAATTATTTCATACAACGTTAGAAATCAGTAAGCACCTAATTAGACAGGTCAGTTCTGTTTTCAACATACATTTTGTACAATTTGACAAAAAATTAAAAGCAAAGTTATCCCCATTGCTCAGATACATGCTCAAATAAAAGTAAAATTTGTAAGAAAAAAAAACACGTATACTAGATATCAAAAGAACATAATTTATTCGAAATCATGGGAATGGAAAAGATCGTAAGAAAACCGAAAATATACGACTGGATACGATTTTACCCGAACATGTACGAATAGATACGATTTTACCCGAAAATGTACGAAGGTTCCCGAACATTCACGAATAGATACGATTCTACCCGAAAATGTACGAAGGTTCCCGAAAATTCATGAATATAACCGAAAAGTTAAAAATTCTTTCAAAATAGGGATTTCAATTCTCGAAGATGAACGAAAATCCTGAAAATGAATCGTATTCGCCAATGTTTTTTTTTAGACGATTTCGCATCATACGAATTACGAAATGCAATGAAACCATTACTGAATTTTAAAAAAATGTAGAAAATTTATGGATCTAGATGGAAATTGACGAAAATGACCGAGAATACACGAATTTGTTCAAAAATGTCAGAATTCGTAAGATTTACACCCAAAAAGGAATCTATTTGAATATTTTTTAGCAGTTAAAAACAAAATCAACCCTAAATTCAATTTGAATTTTGAACCGAAAGTTCCGAAAATGCTCCAAAAGTTCTTTTAAATACAAAAACTCACTTTTAATCAATTTTGATCACTTTTGAAATGAGTTAATGAATCATCGATAGTCTAATTAAACCATTTAAGAAAGATATGGACCAAATCAACTTAATTCTTGTAAAAACACGTTAAAATTTCATTTCCGAAGATGAACGAATTGACCCGAAAATACCCGAATACGTCAATATTTTTACGGAATCACTCGAATCACATCGATTTCGCAGAAAATTTCAAAAATTATCTCATCACTTGAGAAATCTGATTTTATTTCTCGATCAAATCCCATTCGAAACTGTCTTTTGCTTCAATTTCGATTCAGATCTCAACCCGATCCCAAAATTCACCATTCACACTCGCTCGATACCAAAAAAGGATCTCGGAAGTGCATCTTATGGCTACTCTTTGTTGATGACTTACGACGCCAGAAGGGTAAACAGATGAGATTTCGTTTCCTGATTGAATCTTATAGGCGGGCTGGTTACAAACAGCGGCGACTTCTTATTCGCTTTGCCCGATATTCCCAGCGCCGACGCTAACGTCTCTCCGTAGACTTTTTGTCCTTTCGGTTTTCTATTTTTAATGGCATCCGCAGCCGACATGCTCGACACTCTGGTTACGTACAAAGGACATTTCACCTGCACCAAAAACACACCCGTCCCACTTACCATTCAGTACACAACAATCAATGGCAAAAAACATCAACAAAACGCTATTTCAGAATACCTATATATCCCTTCCACATAATTCCACATCCATTCGACAATAATACCACTAAATATCTACACAAGCACAGGTATCTAATTATGTACACTACGCATACGAACTAAAACAAAAGCTACCAGGTGCAACGTACCAATACACATACACATAAAACATGCAAATTACCACACATACTACAATATATCCCATGCCAATAATAGATACACTAGAAAACACCTTGGATAGGGTAGTAATGACCGTAACAAAGGGCAGAATGAGTTGGTGTAATGAAATATTAAAATACACATCGCTTAGGTAACCACGAGCAGTCATATTGATTACAAATCGATGTGCATTGTAAACAAATCAATTCGAGATAAAAAAAATTCACCTATTTTTAACCCTTTCATTCGACCTAGTTCTTTTCTTTTCGCTATATCAAGGGGGTAGTTTTCTAGTACATCTATTGTATATTCGAACGAGGTACAAGGCTAAGAAAAATCAACAACAAGGCAAACGGGCATCCAAAAACAACACAAAAGATCCGGCTATCGCGCCGGATACGCTGGTATAGCGTGCATAAAAGAAATATACCTACGTATACGTACTCGTACTTTCGGATATACGAATACGATAGGAAAATATCGTATATTTAATATACTTACGCGGCGAGTAATTTTAGTAATTCGGTAGGCGTGGACGGATCAGGCCTTAAAGGAGGTCCGAGTACGTGAGCGGCTCCGTCTTGGAAATTTAAACAAATGTGCTCTTTCAGATAAGTACCTACGGCCGCAACGAGCGTCTCTCCGTAGAGCTTGTTCTTCTTCGGACTTTCGGAATTCTCTCGTCGTTTGGCCGCCAACACGTTGGCCGCCGATTTACTCATTACATGCACTACATATAGCGGACATTCGACCTATGAAAATGCCAAATGGTACATACGTATGCGGCGAAAGCGAAAATCGTCAAAAAAGCCAGCGCAAACCAAAATTAATACACCTGTGTCTACATGGTACGAGATATCTTCAAAGGTATAGTCGTATTTGGGAAGGAGATAGGCGATGGGAAGACCTTCTAGCAATTTTTTTCATAAAATAGTCGAGAAAATCGGTTACAAAAAAATGAATTATTTTGCCCATTGAGAAATGCAATAATTTCAAACGAACCGTTGGCGAACGACATGAGAAATTTATCGATTTCGGATAATATTGCTCGAAAAATTGACAAAGTCGTTCGCGAACGATTCATTTCCCATATTTCAAAATCGTTCTTCAAATCGTTCACGAACTACTGGATCATTCAATGAATGAATGAATTATTCATCGAACAATGATGATTGATTTTTCAAAAAATCAATAAAATAGTTCGCAAGATGACTTTTACAAGATCCAAGGTGATCCATAAATCAGAAATGACTCATTCGAGACGAACAAATCGTTCGCGACCGACGACAGAAAAATGTCTCAACAAATGTAAAACGGAAATAATTTGTAATTTTTTTCAAGACTCAAAAACGTGACAAGAGTCGTTTGCAAATTACCTGCTAATTCGTTCGAAGTGATTCATGAATCACAAAAAACGGGATCGTTCGTCAACTACTTCAAAATGGTTTCTGTACAAATAAAAATAATGCAGGAAAATTTTATCAAAAATTAATGTGACCCAATCGTTCGCGAACGAAATGATTCAAGAATAAATTGATCAGCCGCGAACGATTTTGAAATAAATTCTTGAAAAAAGAAAATCATGCAGAGAAATTTTCTCAAAAAAGTGATTCAGTCGTTCGCGAACGAAATGATTCACAAAAGAACTAATTCGTCGCGAACGACTTCAAAATAATTTTTCTTTAAATGAAAATACTTGAAGAAATTTTCTCAAATATGTGATTAGGTCGTTCGCGAACGAAATGATTCACAAACTGATCAGTCGCGAACGACTTCAAAATTATTTCTGAACGAATAGTAATGAAATGGAAAAATTTTCTCAAAAATACAAATTAATGGTTCACGAACGAATTGCTCATTCATTTAAAATTGGGCAAAGAAATTGAAATTGTTTGAAGAAATTCTTTCAAAAACGTAATTCGGTCGTTCGAGAACGAAATGAATCACTGATGAATAGATCAGTCGCGAATTATTTCAAAATAATTTCTTAAAAAATGAAATTCATGAAGGGAACGTTTCTCAAAAATGTGATTCATTCGTTCGCGAACGAAACGATTCACAAATGAATTGATCGTTCGCGAACGGTTTTGAAATCATTTCTCAAAAAATGGAATTGACTTCAAATTTTTTTCAATAATATGAATGAATCGTTCGCGAACAAATTGCTCATTCATTATCAGACTATTTAACGTTCATGAAGAACGAACAACTCATTTTTTGAACGAACTTTCACAACAGTCAAACAATGTACTACATGTTCGAGATTTTGAATTATCAATTGATTTTGGAATATTTTTTTCAATTAGCAACTCATGTCGGCTACTTGCGAATAATCTGTTCATTTTCATAACAATCGTTCGCGAACAATTCGTATAACTCAAAAGTTAACACAAAACGAGTTTGAAATTTTTGATTCAGTACAGTTCACGAACGAGAACCCCTTTTTTTTCATAAATATGACTCATTTTAGAACGAATCGTCCCATCTAAGCCACATACTTTTGAATTTATACCCTGGAAAAACTAATTCAGTTTTTCGTGAACGATTTCCTACACTTCAATACCCAAATCTAACCTATTACCGTACACCTCCGCAATAATTGATTCAGTCTCCCTCAAAATATTCGTTCAAACGTCATCAAAACCTTCTAAAAATTCGACAATTACTTCCAAAAACCTACACTACTTGAGTACTTGACGAATCTATCAAGGAAATTTACAAATATTTAATTTTATTAGCTACGCTGACGCAACGAAAGGCCATAAAAATAATTTTTTTCGAAGGATGAATAATAAATTAATAATTAAAATTTTCCCGATAGCTTTAAGACACTGTTTCAATCGATACAAGTATACTCATGACTTTTTCGTGACCTGTAATTCTATTCGACTAAAGCGAAATTATTTGGCGAGTGAATTATTCGTGATACAACTATGTTTTGATAAGGTTTCATGGGCACGTATTCGTTAAATAATATGTACTTATACGAGTTATCTAGGTACATATTTTTTTAACCTATCGTTTTTTTTTTAAACACACAATTCATCGTTTAGTACTTCTTAAAACCCTCCAACCCTCGCCACATCATAAAAACATGTCTTTTCGAAATCTATCGTCGTATCCTTTCACTCGAAAAATGAACCCCTCAAATCGAATAAAATCGTCTCAAAAACAGTCTCGCCAATTACCTCATCATCGTGAGAAACTGAAATTAACACGCCGAGACCACGAAGCGGAATTAATAATTGATTACACACACGTATGTATAAAGTGCCGAACACATTTAACGATAAAATTTAATACGTGAATTTCAAATACACCCGAAGAAAGTACCCATCTCAGTAGATGGTAAAATGTGTACACGTACAATTAAGGTGAACTCTACTATACCCATATAAACAATCACGTGACCATTCGTGTGTGAATTTTTGCTACGCCTAAGAAGAATTAAGTTCTGCGGTCAACTTCAAGTAAAATACACCACACACAAACACGTCTTATGAGAGAAAAAAGCACGGTGCAATGTTGAATAATATATGTATATACATCGCCTAAACATGTCGCTTAATTGCTACTTGCAAGCACGCGCTTCGGTTTACGATTCGAGTCTTATGTAAGGTACAACTAACGTTTTTATTAAAAAGTCGATTAATTTCATCGTCATTAATATCGTTTTCTTTTTCACTTTGGCTTTGAAAATCACTCGAATCGTTGACTCGAAGCGTCGATTATCTTTTAAAGCACATTAAGCTACAGAAAAATAACTCGATGCATTATCTAAATGTCATAATTTACCTCTACCTATAATGTAATGTACTCGCAGTATGTAATGTGCACCATTATACGATGATTCGTTGATAACGTTATCCCTTTCGAATTTAGAAATTGGTAAAATGATCACGAAATAAAATTTTCAACCAGTTTGAGAACACGCGTATTTTTTTAAAATTATTTTTCACCTTTTTTGATCAAACTGACGTAAGCCAATTCGAAATTAAAACAGGCAAAAAATCGTCATAGAGAGAAATGAGGCAAAAGGAAAGAGGACAGGTCGTAAAAAAACAAAGTCCATAATAAAACGTAACCGAATATTATTGTGCTGAATAAAGGTAGCAAAAGAATCACATTGGAATTTTGATATTTCTACCTACGAAATTCGAGGAGCATGAAAATTTCCAAGCGATATGGTCCCTTCGATATCGAAAATATGCAAAACTTGTACATAACTTTGAAATGAGTTCTGCTAGAAATAATGTTCATTTCGTGCACAGAAGGTCGTGAGTGCCTTCTCAGGGGAGAATTTGAAAAATTATCTTATTGGCTTACCAAAAAAAAAAGGGAAAAATCATACTGAAGACGTGATTTCTATCAGACATATTGATCGAAAATTTCAAAGTCTTTTACAAAGTCGAACCAAAGTTGGCATAACTGGAGGGCCAAAAAATCGGCAATTTTCAACCGATTTGGAATTTTTCCAATTTTTTCGAAATTGAAAAATAAATTTCCGAAAAAAGGGTCATCACTTTCGCAAAGTTTCCAACTCAAAATGGAAATTTTCCAAGAAAATGTCATCGCTTTTGCAAATTTTCTAACTCAGAATGTGATTTTTTCATTTTATAAGGAGCAGTGACGTATGGGGGGTGGTACAGGAGGTGGGACCCAGCTTGAAGACTGAAAAGCTGGAAAAAATCAATTTTCGCCCTCGTTTCGCTAAGGCACAGTACAGGGTGGTTCATTGAAAATGAAAAAAAAAGTTGACTGCAAAAATCTGGAAAATCAAGCCCCTAAAAAAAACACTATGGGCTCATATCAGAAAGGGAATTTCAAGTTCTACAATTTTCATCCCTTACATTTTTTTCGTATCACCCTTAGTTTGGCCAGAAAATCCACGTTTACGAGAAATTCACAAAATCGATAACTTTTTTGAAAATCATCGACTTTGTAAATTTTCCATAAATATGGATTTTATTCTAATCAAACTAGGGGTGCCACGAAAAAAAGGCAAGGGATGAATATTTTGGAGCTGGAAATTTCCTTTTTTCTCAGAGCGTTTGTTTTGTCCACGAGACTTGGGTTTTGAGATTTTTTCCCACTAACTTTTTCTTTGAATTTGCAACCCTTTCGACCTTTCAAATGAGCAATCTTGTACATTTGCTCATCTTGATAAAATAATTGATGTTTTCTATAATTTTACACAAAATCTCTTTATTTTCGGGAAGACTTCCCTACCCCTTAAATGACTCTCTGGCTATGCTACTGATGAAGAGAATTTCTGAACTTGACTACACATTCTTCAACTTTGAGGGCTGTTCTCCATGCCCTCTTGCTACAGTCCTGAGCTTTTAAAATTTCCAAAGTTCCTTCAATATCACAGGTAGACAAAAACCTTACATTAATTCCTTGAAAATGGTCACATTTCAGCCGATTGGTCGATTTTTTCAATTCTGGGGTAAATCAGAATAGAAATACTACCAACGTATGATCAACGAACCACCGAATCCAATCAAACTACGTACAACAACTTGCAACTACATCCTCATATATTCAACTATCCATCCAAATACTCTCAATTTCGCTTACCTGATTAGCGAACACACAAGCTCTAAATACAGCTTCGGCTTCGACTTCTTCGGGACGAGACATTTCGTGTCCTTCCGGTCCAGTAATTCCGGCTTTGAGTAATTTTTTCGTATTCTACGTCGAACCGAAAACAAGAAGAAATAATAACAGTATATTGAAAAACCACCTCGACTCGTCGCATCGTCTCGTCTTCGCATTTCCCCCTCCGCCTCCGCCAGCCCACCAACTTCCTCACACGTTGACCGTTTCATCACGCGAAACGTGTCCGCGACTAATTTAAACGCAGCGCCGGCCCCTCCCCCAGGCCCCTCTGAGAATAATTTATATAATAAAACCCGCGGGTACGTAGGTTATAGGTACTCGTACCTCTTTTATAAGAGTGCCATTTTCGGCGTGCACCATGGCAATGGCTCCTAGTTCTTTGCAGGTTTCAAATACGTGGTACATTTCTTCGTCGTTGATCATGTATAGGTCTTTGTAAGCTAGGAAAATTTTGAACGAATTTACTCCGTACATTTTACACAAATCCATTATCTCTTGTTTGATCTGAAATTTCAAAAGAGAACGTCGTTATGATCTTTATACATTTGCATATGTACATTGAATATGTATACATAGAAGAAGATACGCAGATAGCTATACAATTTAAAACGAAACATATGGCGAATTAGCCACCATAACTTACGCTTTCATTCCACGTTGTTACACCCATATGCAGACCATAATCGCAGCAGACTTTACCGTCGGCTAATTTGCGATATTTCATATACGTCTGTATCATCGATTCGTCTTTTGGAGGTATAGCGAAATCAACTGTAATCAGAATAAGGAAAAAGATGGAGAAAAAATCCAGCAGTGTTTCGGTCAACGTCTATATTAACTGCTTATTTGTCTTCGCAGCCCATATCCGGAGCGATGAAATTAATTACTGAATTTCTTTTGCTTTCGTTTCGCCTGTTTACAACATTTTTAATAACCCGCCCATGATGAACAAAAGTAATCAACCGCTAAATTACCACCAATTAACTTCCCAAAACAGTTAAAAGAAGACGACGCGGGATGCGCCGAGGCCGAAATATCGCAACGATCGTAATCTCTCATCATCGGTCCGTTGTAAACGACGTAAACGAGCGTAAGCAAATTTACATTTGAAAAAGTACAAATACAAGTTAACAAAGATGCTCACGTATCGTCGTAGTTCCACCGACAATCGCCGCTTTCGTCCCGGTGTAAAAATCGTCTACTGATTTCTCGCCCATGAATTCGAATTCGAGATGGGTATGAGCGTCGATACCGCCTGCAAAATTACATAGAACGTAGGTAAATCATGGTTCGTGTTGGAAATACGGAGGTAGTTGAAATAGAAGCTAACCTGGAATAATGTACATATGTTTGGCGTCAATTGTTCTGGTACCTCCGGGAATTATCATATTTCTTCCGAGCTGCCTGTAATTGCCAAAAAAATATACAAATTGGTATTAATTTGATGGAAAGAGAAACGAAAAATGTGAACACATGCGAATTATTACGTTGAATAAATCAACGAGGATTTCATTTCGATTATTGTTAATTATGGCATACGATTAAAAGATCGATAGCATCGTTTTTGTACAACGAGAACTTTGCAAGAGTGTTTTGAGAAGAGATTTTCTTATCAATGTCACAATTCACGTATCATTTTTCATTTCGAAATGACTTAGAATTAGCAAAATGCTAATTAGAATTCGGATACGTTCACTGAATCGTTCGCGAACGAGAATGATTTACTCTAAAAATAAATCAGTTCACTCGTTCACCTAATCGTGAAAGCGAATCGTTCGTAACTTGTTCGGGAATAATTCATCAAACAAAGAATCAATCGTTCGCGAACGATTCAACAAGAAATCGAATCATTCGCGAACGTTAGGGACCTATTTTTGAACGATTCGTTCAAAATTACTCTTAAATACGTAAACGAAATTCAACATTAATTCGCCACGGATTAAGTGATTCATTCCAGGATTTAAATCAGTCGTTCGAGAAAGATTCCAAACTAAAAATCGTACAAATTATTCGTTCGTCAGGTTCAATTTATGAATTTAGAACATATTCTCGTTCACTTGGTGGTGAAATGAATCAATCGTAAAATCGTTTGCGAATGATTTAATTGAGAATGAATCAGTCGTTCGTGAACGATTCTGAATGACAAATCATTCCATTAATTCTTTCATTACGTTAAATTCAGAACGTATAATTTCGTTCAATTGATCATGAAATGAACCACTGCGCACTCGTTCGCGAACGATTCATCCAAAAATGAATCAGTCGTTCGGTCAATAAAAATCATTCCAATCATTCTTAATTACGTTCAATTCAGAATATATTTTCGTTCATTTGATCGTGAAAATGAAGCATTGAACACTCCTTCGTAAATGATTCATTCAATTTAAGAATGAATCAGTCGTTCGTGAACGATTCTGAACGAAAAATCATATCATAAATTCTGTTATCAGATTCAATTCAGGACACATTTTCGTTCAATTGATCGTCAAAATGAATCATTGTACACTCGTTCGCGAATGATTCCGTCAAATCGTTCGTGAACGAATCTGAACGACAAATCATTCAATTAATATTTCTATTAGATTCAATTCAAAACACATTTTTGCTCAATTGATCGCCAAAACGAATCATGTACATTCGTTCGGAAACGATTCATTTAAGAATGAATCAGTCGTTCGTGAACGATTCTAAACGAAAAATCATATAATTAATTCTTTTGTTAGATTCAATTCAGGACAAATTTTCGTTCAATTGATCCTCAAAATGAATCATTGTATACTCGTTCGCGAATGATTCAGTCAAATCGTTCGTGAACGAATCTGAACGACAAATCATTTAAATAATTTTTTCATTAGACTCAATTCAGAACACATTTTCGTTCAATTGATCGTTAAAATTAATCACGTACATTCGTTCGCGAACAAATCATTCAAGAATGAATCAGTCGTTCAAAGGCGATTCTGAACGGCTAACCATATCATTAATCCTTTCATTACAATCAAATCAGTTTGCATATTTTTGTTCAATTGATCGTGAAATGAATCATTGAGCACTCGTTCGGGAGCGTTTAATTTAAGAATGAATCAATCGTTCGTGAACGATTCTAACCAAAAATCACTTCATAAATTCTTTTATAGCGTTAAATTCTGAACATACGTTCTTCTTCAATTGAACGTGAAAATGAAGCATTGTACACTCGTTCGCGAACGACTCGTCATTGAAAAATGAATCAATCGTTCGTGAACGATTCTGAACGAAAATCACTCCATAAATTCTTTCATCGCGTTAAATTCTGAACATACTTTTTTCTTCAATTGAACGTGAAAATGAAGCATTGTACACTCGTTCGCGAACGATTCGTCATTAAAAAATGAGTCGATCGTTTGTGAACGATTCTGAACGACAAATCATATCATAAAATCTTTTATCACATTAAATTTAGAACATTTTTCTGTTCATTTGATCATAAAAATGACTTGATGTACATTGGTTTGTGAATCAGTCGTTCGTGAACGATTCTTAACAACAAATCATTTCATTAGTTTTCTTATTACGTTCAATTCAGAACATATTTTCTTTCAATTGATCGTGAAAATGAATTAATATAATGTACCCTAAATTCGTTTGCGAACGATTCACGTCTGAAAACAAATCATTCGGTCATGAACGATTCTGAAATAAAATTGAATCGTTCACGAACGAATGGGGCATTTTCGAATGATTCGATCAAAATCGATTCCAACATTGGTTTGCGAACGATTCAATGATTCACTGAAGAGCTTAATTCTATCATTTGCGATTGATTCGTATTAACAACGAATCATTCGAATCAGTTTGTTCATCGAGTTCAATTCAGAGCATATTTCCATGAGAAATGAATGGACGATTAGTATATGAACCCTTCAAGGAAAAAAAAAATGATTTTTCACATGCAAGACGTATCGAAAAAAAATTCGAATTTCTTGCTTTAAAAATTCATTTTGATTTCAAATGAATTTTGAAAACGTTCGCGAACGATTCGATTCGATTTTCCTAAAAATAACGCAAAATGAATAAAATCCCCTATAATTAGCCAAAAAAGTTTAAAATATTCAAAAAGGGATCAATTAGCAATCATTTTACACCAAAGTAATCTTAAAATTTTCCAGCATTAAAAATTCACGACTCGACGAAGGAGAATATAGTTTCATAATTTATGCTTCAATAAAACATCTCGCTAGCCTTCTCTCCGCCTCTTCAAAAAACACCATTCACTCGTCCACCCTTTCAATACCCGTTACACTTTCAAAAGAAAACAAAAGAAAAAATCTGCTCGCCTTTCAACCCACACACTTTCCCATTTTCGTGCAGCTTTTGTCGGCTCGTAAATCACACATACACGTACGAGTACATACTCGTACAATTTCACCTAATCAATCGACGTATAATCCTACATCTGTTCAACCACTGAGCACATCGAGTACACCAGTATACTCGTACTCGTACTTCGACTCGTTATTCGTCTTCGGCAATACGCTGCGTATGGCTAAGTACGGCCGTAATTTACATACATATCGATATGCTCTGATTTTCCAAATAAATCGCCTCTTCGTCTTAATGTACTAAAAACTACGCACCGCGCCTTAACGCCGGCTGCTGTCACTTTTACGCAATATTCCAATCCAAATACGGCCGACACGACACGTGCTCGCGAGAACTCATTCGGGTAAAGTACCTTCGCGAACTTTCACTACAACAGGATAATATTCATTTTTTTCGGGATGAATTTACAACTAAATAGACCTGTCGATTACATAACATCGAGATATTATACGAATAGTTATAGACGAAGCCTTCTATAGCAGATAGGTTCAAATCTGCGTTTAAATCTTGCGCCGAAATAAGTCAGCCGACCTTCTTGTCGTATCGTGTCGTCGATTTATTGATAATCTAATACCAGCTAGCGAAAAAGAAATACAAAGTAAAACCGCAAACGTAACGCGAGACCTCTTTTTTAACCTGTGTATTATACAGTGTGTCTGCAAAATCGTGAATGCCAATCATTTTTGGCGGGATGGGTGTATCTAAAGGATTGTGGTTCTGAGAGGTTGAATTTCGATAGGAACTTTCTTGATTGACTAACAACTTGTACAAAAATTATAAATCTACAGAATTTTCAAAAAAATTCGACATATTGAATCGGTTCTCGAGAGTTATAAATTTTCGAAACTGGTTTTAAAACTTGTTACTAACAATTTTTTTGAAATTATATTAGAAAAGAAATCTCTCAACTAAAAATGTAAAGCATTAAAATATTCAGCAACGACAATAAGCTCTGGCTAAGGCTCCTCTTTTATGAAAATTTTTTCAAAAATTGGCAAAATAAAAGGCAAGTCTCAAGTTTGGACAATCGTTTAAAATCTACCAAACCAGTCTTTAAAAAAATACATTTCGTTGAAATCGCCTCAAATGGAACCACTTTCAGTAATGAATGTATAAGAAAACAATTCCAAAAGCTGGTACATTTTTAAAACCAGTTCAATAATTCCAAACCGTTTATAAAATTTTCAAAAAAATTATAAAATATGAAAAAAAATTTCAAATGAAATAAATAAGTTAATAAACAATGTAAATAAGAACTAAAACGTAGAAACCGGTTTCTATTTCACCGTAGATACAAATCATGTGTTTTCTAAGTTCTAATTTAGAAATGCAGAGCAGGAACTAATTTTGTCAATGGGGATAAGGGGGGGGGGGTGATATAATCAGAAATTCTTCGAGAATAATTCCAGGGTCGAACCGAAAATGAGAGGTCAGGAAGTTTCCCCCCAAAGTTATCTAAAGACAAAGTGACTTTTTCCGTTGAGAAAATTAGCTTCGAGCAAACAATTTTACGAAAGCAATGATCTTTTTTTTTGGAAAAATTACATTTTCTCATCTCCAAAAAGAATTTTTTTAATTTTTCAAAAAGATATACATACAAAATTATCACTTTACCATACTTTAACAACTCAAAAAAATCATTAAAATCATGGCTGGGATTTTGAATTGTTATAATAAGAGCGAAACCTAGGCATCGTAACTGAATCTTTCCAAAAAAAAAATTAACTTTGATAAATGTCTTATTGAGGGGAGAGAGGAGTCAGGAAAATGTTCGAATTATGTTTCAGCACCGTGAAATTTTGTTACCCTGGATGACTTCTTGGACTTGGAAAATTTCAAATTGTATAAAAGTGGTCCAAATATTGTAAAAATCGTTCAAATTTTCATAATCGTTTAAAAAATGATTTTATCGGACAAAAAATCGTGAAAACTGTTGAAAATATTGCAAAAAATCTTACAATTTTCATAAAAATCAATTTAAAATATCACAAAAGTACCAAAAACTTATAAATATTGCTGAAAACGTTACTAAAATTGTCAAAATTTTGACAAAAATCAGTAAAAATATTGAAAAAATGGTTAAAAAATCATGGAAATCGTTGAAAATTTCGTTGTAATTGTTAAAATTGTGATAAAAATAGATAAAAATATCATAAATATGATAAAAAAATTATGAAAAATGTGGGAAATATCGTAAAAATTGGTAAAAGTTTCATTAAAATCAGTTAAAGTACACAAAAAAGTATCACAAAATCATGAAAATTGTCAAAAATGTTCCTAAAATCATCAAAATGTTCATAAAAAACAGTGAAAATATGGTATAAATGGTTCAAAAATCACGAAAATTGTCGAAAATTTCGTAAAAAAGTAAAAAATTGACATCAAAATTGGTAGAAATTTAGTAGAAATTTCTAAAAAAAAATCATGAAAACTCCTGGAAATCTCGTAAAAAATGTTGAAATTTCTATGAAAATCATGATCAAAAAAAAAAGTAGTCGAAAATGTTATAATTGTCGACATTTTTAAAAAATCATTTAAAAACTTCGTCGAAAATCTCGTAAAAACTACTAAAATTTTTACATTTTCCAACATTTTCATAATTTTAAACATTTTTGCATCATTTTTACTGATTTTTATGAAAATTTACAATATTGCAACGTTTTTTAACACATTTTAAGCATTTTTAAAACATTTTTAGACGATTTATAGGCATATTTTCACAATTTTTTCAATTTTTTCGATGCTTTTCTGACCTTTTCAACGAAGTTTTTACATATCGAATGAAAATTCAAGAAATTATAACGAATTTCTCGATAGTTTTCATAATCTCTTCACTGTTTTTACAATATTAAATTTTTTTTTTTTAATGGAAATCCCAACAATTTAAACGATTACTTCTGTTTCAAATTTAAAAATTTTTAGAAGGACGAGATGACGAAAAAAATCACAAATTTTTTCACTGGAATTTTTTTCCCACTTGAAATTCATTAAAAAAGTAACTTCGAGAGAAAACATTGACAAAATAAGATTTCCGTGAACTGAACTACCCCTCCCTCTCCCCCCAATCATTATGTAACTGACTAATTCCATTTTCAGTCGGAAAAATTAGATTAAAATCAGAAAATAAGGGAAACTGTTGAATTTTATTGAAAAAAATTGGAAAAATTTTGCATTTCAACTTGGAAAAATCAAAAAAAAAATCATTGGAATTGGAAACTTTTAATTTTTAGCACACCTCTAAATAATCCTAAATTCATTTCGTCTCTTCATATTTCTCTGTCGTTGCTCTAAATGAGGGCGCAAGTTGGGGAATAAAGATGAAAAATGATCCATTTTTGACCTTGTAGATTTTCATCAGATTCTAACTCATTTCTGAATATTATTTTTTGGAAAAATGTCGGAGACCATTGATTAGAACTGGTTTAATCAATTTCAAAAATGAATTTCTAGCAAATATCCATTTTCCCTGGATCAATTTTTTAAAAAAAATATCTCTGGTTATGATCAATTGATCACACTTAGATATACTCATATTTTGAAAAAGAGGCAGGTAGGTACTTCCTTCACAACTCTACTGTTTCGAAATGAGTTCAATTTTTACAATGACGAGTAGACCTCGGAATAGGGCCACATTCGAGAGTCCATACAATGTCCCTCTTTTTTATCAGACCACTATCGATGCTGAAAAATTACAAAATTAAGGAAAATTGAAAAATAGTAAAGTCAACAGACCACTTTGAAAAATTTTTCAAAATCGAAAAAGTCAGAATTTCTAAAATTTTCCAAGTGCAAATAATCTGTTGAAATCTGAAAAATTTTCCAAGTCCAGAAAATCTAAAATAGCCTGACAAAATGTCTGAAAACCAACGTGATCTCTGAAATTTTCCATGTCCAAGAAGTCTACCAGACTAAATGTCAAAGTCAGTGGAATTCTGAAAATTTTTCCAAGTCCAAAAAAGTCAGACAAAATGTCTATAAGTCAGCGAGGCGAAATTTTGTGTAGTTTTTTTTTGCAGATTTGGT
The DNA here is from genome assembly GCA_900064475.1 of Pseudococcus longispinus. Taxonomy (NCBI): domain Eukaryota; kingdom Metazoa; phylum Arthropoda; class Insecta; order Hemiptera; family Pseudococcidae; genus Pseudococcus; species Pseudococcus longispinus. The sequence goes on from FIZU01007368.1 coordinate 25,850, forward strand.
CATCGCAAAAGCATATCCTATGCTAAAAAGGTTGAAACATCATTGAAAAAAATCAATTTTGAGTTTAATTCTGGTTCAATCTAACAAAAAACTCCTGTTCATGCTCAACCCTAATTACGATCCATCAAACAACTTTTGTAAGAGTAAAAACTAATGCTGTCGATTAAAAAAAAATTAATCGATTAATTGATCGTTCTAAATTTAATCGA
>FIZU01007377.1:0-18863 GCA_900064475.1 Pseudococcus longispinus
TCTAAAATTTTTCATGGTTCGTCCCCATATAAATATGAACCACTCCCTTGAATTTGGTCAAAATCCGAGGTATGTTTTTTTTTCGCGCTCCACCCTAATATTTATATGTGTACCTACTTAATTTTGACGTGACAAAAAAAGTAAAAGTAAATTCATAAGATGCTATGTTTCATACTTTCATACGTTCTGTACAAATAAAACAAACCAAAGGTGGTCCAGGGAGGGTTTTGCCCAGCCCGACGAGCATCATCTTCATTTAAAATTCTTTCAGACCACGAAAAAGATGAGTGGTGGTCTGGGAGGCCCGCTTAAGCCAATTCTTTTTCTAAAATAATTATAACATAATTACGACGATAATTAAACATTGCAATGAAAATATCCGCCATTTAAAACGATAAGAAAATGGATGAAAGAAAAGCGCATATATCGTAATATCGATACGAAGATCCATCTGATTAAATACCTACCTATACGCATTCACGCATCTATGGGTGCGTTTTATCAAGGCCATCTAAACTAAACGATGCGAGCATTTCTGATAAGCCATAACGCGTGTTAGTCTCGTTTTCATTTGTTCTGGATCACGTTACATCAGCTTTTAGTAGGTACTTTTGTAAACGTAGGTATTTCACTGTTATTCAAATCGAGTGTTTATTTTCTACTTATCGAGTTCGAATATTGTCTTTTTTCTACCCAAATTCGAGTACAATATATTGCCGTATTATAGGCGCAGATACGCAGCAACGTGAATAAATAGGTATCCAGATATAGGTAGAATTACAATGCAAATCAAATACCTATCACTGTCTCAAATAATTCATTACAAAACGATTTTTTTTCTTCGCGATTACTCGAATATCAACACAGAGGTATAAATACAACATAAATCTGCTTAATGTCTGTATTGACCTAACGTTTTCGATTAATTTCATCATGATTGCTGGAAAAAGCTAGGTGGACTTGAAAAAATACCGCCATGGCCTTGAATTTCCGATATTTAATAAAATACTTATAATCGGATGCATAGATTAACCCAAAACACTTCCCAGCTGTGCTACCTACCTGTAGTACGTAGGTACATCGCTGTAAGAACAAAAAGTAAAAAAAAAAACCATTCGTCATTTCGTACTTAATCCTATCCTCGGAATACGTCAAAGATGAAAAATTCAATGAAACGAGATAAACATTATCATCTCGCGAAGTCGATTTTTATCTGCATATGTGCCATTTATGTAATGAAATTTTACAAGAACGAAACGAGATCTAAGAATCGAGCGAACGAGAAATTTGAACCGATCTAGAAAAGCAGCACGTAAGGAGACCTGTTGAATATGGTATTTGTAGATACAAAATTTTATGAAAAATTTTCTCCTCAACAGATACCTACATAAATGTTCGTAAGACTACTTCTTTGATCCGTTCTAATATTTCACCGCACAGATAAGATATCTCGTAGGAGATTATTGCTTGAACCTTCCGCAATATTTACGCTCTCTTCTTTGCTGCTTTTTTTTTTCAATTTTCAAAATCATTATCTCACGTTTTTCAATTACTTTTCGTGCTTCATAGCGTATTCGTCGATCTAATCTGTTTAGGTCGTATTTAGTATAGGTGATCGTATATGTGTCTCGAGATATATTCCGCGTAAACGTGTATCGACGACGTACCTAGCCACCTACTCTACATAAATGCTTTCTACACATATTTCGTATCGTGTATTTCTGCACAAAATGTACGTATAACATTTTTGTTTTTCATTCTCCTTACCAGCTAGTTCCATCTATTTTTCGCAACAAGTGAAAATGATTTCATGGATAAGTTGGAAATTGAAAAGCGTCATTTCCATAACCGTCGTACGAAACGTGAGTAACTTTCAAACACTTTGATAATAGATAATTTTCGTTTAGGATACATTTTTGTTCACTTATGTTTACGTACTTATTACACTTATTTTATAATGTTTCGCTAACCGGTATGGTAAATCGTACATTCAACGCGATCACATTAACAGTGAAATGCTTCCACTTTCAGGATTTTCGATTCGATCGATTATCGGTGTATTATTACCCCCTCCCTTTACCCATCATCGTCGTGTTGTTTTGATTATATTCATTCTTTCGGCGGATCTGTTTATAAGCTCCGATTTACGTTTTCAAACTTATTAAGTGGGTCAATTATTTTCGTATCGTGATTGCGATTGAACAATTGAGAGAAATGTTGGTGTTTAGGTAAAGTGGCATTGATCTTTGGTATTAAACGGAAATACTCGTAATAAAAAAGTATCTTCAACAGTGTCTCTTTCTCGCCTTCAATTTGGATGATATTCTATCCAAATTTGTAGAATAAATTTCTTCGTGTTTCGTCATCTTATTAAAAAAAATCTCTACCGAAAGATGACGTAAAATTTTGTTCTGTATCGACTCCGACGGAAAGCCGACCGTTTCCGAAGGTCGTGATTTTAAGAAGAAGATTTGTCTGTGTAGATTTCTTTGTAGGATTACGAAATACAAGAGTCCAGAGACAGGAGTACCCAAAAATCACGAAATTGAATCGAATATAAAATGTAGATTTGATGAGGGAAATTTGAAAACTCAAGTTAGAAAAATTGAAGAAAATTGATTAAAAATTTAAGAATTAGGTGGCAAATTAAGGGTTATTATTGTTGGTATTTTCCCACTTTTTCACCCCTTCCACCAGTAACAGATTTCAGGCTCTATGAGGCGACAGGTGAGAGGAGAAAGGTACAAAAATTTTCGATGAGTTTTTTCATGATGATTGCGATAAAGACTTTCATGCAAGAACAAGATGCCTCAAAAAATCACAAAATTAGGTTTTGAATGAAAGAAGTTAATTTGATTAGGGAAATTGGAAAATTCCAATTGGAAAAATTTAAGAAAATTGATCAGAATTTTAAGAATATGGTGAAAAATTGAAAGTTTTTGTTGATATTTATGAATCCCCCGCACCTTAGGTAACACATATCAGGTGAGGAGGGGGGGATATAAATCTCTGATCATCTTCATTTTCGTGATTGAGAAGAAGGAAGACTTCAAAAATTCCACAATCTGAATTTCGAATTGAAAAATTGATTTCACGAGGTACAATTTGAGTTCGTGAATATATATTTTTACAGAAATTTGAGAAAAATTGCATTTTGAGGGGAAAATTGATACGAAATTTAAGAATGAGTAGAAGAGTCAAGGTTTAAATTACTGTTGGTACACCATATTTTCTTTTTCATCTCATCTTTGGTGATGCATTTCGAGCTCCATGAAGGGGCAAGAGAGGAAAGGAAGATTAAATAGAGTAGCTGATAATTTTTTTGGTGATATGCACTTCCCTGATTACAAAAATCATAAAAATTATGACTCATTCGCAGATATATTTTTTTATGAATTTCGAAATTTGAAAGCACAAAAATAAAAATCCATTGAAATAATTTAAAAAATTATTTTGTTGCTTTATTTTTGGGTTTTAGCAAAAGCAAAGTTATTAATCCTCTTTTTTCCCCCTTAATAAAATCTACCAATGAAGACAATTTAAGCAACAAAAACATTTGAGCACATCAAGTCCAGTTTTGGAGGGTTGATTGGTGGTATAATCACCCTCCCGCCTTTCACAGGCTCAAAAAAGGGCATTTTTACGAAAAATCAAATAATAAGTGGATAACTATAATGCATTCAAGTTAAATGGGACGAAAGTGTTGACCTATTTTCCTTAGAAAATCTGGCAAATTTTGCATTTTGAGCAAAGATAGGAAAAATCATTCTCAAAATGACTTCAAATCACTTGCAAAATAATCATGAAAATCGTTTTGTAAAAAAGTAATCAAAATTATTTCTATAGAAACATGGATTGATTTTGATGATTTTTTTTGTAAATGATTTTGCCCACCACTGATTTTGAGTGGGGAAAATTGCGAAAAATTTATGTGAGTTAATATCGAAAAATCCAAAAAAGTTCAATCTAAGCCAACATTTTTCAATTTTAGCCCCTTTTCCATAAAGACAACTTCAGTTTGTCTCCCTGAATGTAAGTGAACCCCGATTAAAAATGTGAAATCATGAATAACCTATACCCCTTCCCCCCTCAAAAAAAAAGAAAATCCTAAAACCGGACCTTGGAGTACGTTGTTAAACAGCCCTCTGTTTCTCAACTACTCCCTTATAAAAATTCCACTTCTGTACTTGGTTATGTTTTTTTTTTAATTTGAAGATTTAAAGGTTGTGAATATTTGGTCCCTTAAAAGTTTCAATTTTTCATCCTTCTCTTCCAGCCCCCTGAGCCCCTCTTTCATCAACATATTTCTAAGCTTTTGTACATTTTTGAGAAACCCTTTCACATTTCATTTCAAATGCCAATATCTAATGTCGGGATAATATTTTCAAAACTGTATTAAGCCTACACAGAAAAGTTGAATGCATTTGGTAAGAAAGGAAGGGAAGGAAGGCGGGGGAGGGAGGGTCTAAAAAATGAAAATTTTCTATTCAAAATGTAATTTTTCTTGATTTTTATTTCATAAAAGTTTACGTAGATTTTCTAGCTTAAAAATCATGTTTTTTATTTGAAATTTAAACAGCTGATAATTGATTATTTAGTAGCGGTAGGGAAGTGGGGTGATCATCACCTCAAATGCTAAAGTTGTTCCTGCTGTGTTCAGCATTTCACCTGGCTCAAGAAATTATTAATTCTTTGCTGGTGTGGTGTGTCCCAATGTTCGAAAAATATATTCTTCGGTACTAAAAGTGTTTGTAGAAGGGAAAGGGGAAGGAGATGGATCACTTGTTTCAGTTGTTTGTGGTCAATATTAGGTACATCTTTTATTTGAAACGAATCGAGGCCGAGGCTATTAAACATAAAATTCTGAAGGAACAATATGCATCAATGGAAAATAGTCAAAGGGGAAGGGGTTATCAATTGACATTTGTTCGTGATAAATGAATGAGTTACCACTTCTAACGTGAAAATCGTGCAATTCATTTCAAAATTTGCTGATTTTTTTGAGGTTCGAGACTCTCTCCAAGTTTCAATTGGTCGTAGAAAAAAATGGTAGGTAAGGGAAATGCAAGCAGAATGATGAACACACGTTTTATTAGAACACAGAAGTATAATCACCTAGAAGAAAAACAATACAAGGGAATTTACAGTGTTACCAAACAATCAATAAAAATTCTTCTGATCGTGAAATCGTGCAATAAAATAGAAACCGAACGCGAGTGCCAGTTCAGTTGTTTAATTTTCATTTTCGTTTTTATCTCGAAATCTTTTTGCAGCGGAATTTTACGAATATAATGATTCCATTGATTGAATAATCTTTTGATAACTACCTATCTCGAGATACCTACATAAAGAAATACATAAACATACTGTAGTATCTATCGATGTCGTGAGTCTATTCGCTATATTAAGTAAATTGTTTGTAAAATATGCCTACCATTGATTCATTTCGTTTAATTCACCATAGCGTCGAACCTGTAATAAAAGAACTGTCTCAAATCCAGACTTACTAATTGGCGGTCTAGTTTTACATAAACAAACCTATATGAAAATTCACGTCAAAGACAACAACACCAAAAGACACACTTAGACATAAATGAAATTAGTTACATCTCTTCCTCACCTTTATTCTCTGCTTATCTTTAATCCATCCTAAGTACTTGAAATTCATAACCGTGACAAATTTCCTCGTACATACGCGCTCTAATTTCTCAAATAGGCTGAAATATATTTACGTTGCATGGCTGAGAAAAATTATGACAATTATTTTCATCTGGTGTCTATTAAGGAAAGACTCGATTAGATGCAGATTTTGAACTACATGAAAAACGCACCCAAGCTTATATAATTTTTTACACGCCGAATAATCAGCGTATTTTAATCAAATTGTCACTTTAACCGATCGTCGACTACAGCCGAGTAAATTTCATTCCACAGTCGCATTTGTTTAATGCGTAACAATACATAACTCTGTGTATTGTTGAAAAGAAAAATACAAAATAAAAAAAATGGAGTTATGTTGTGAAAAAACATCGACTATGAATTCTGCGACTTATTATTAGTTCTATTTATATGATGTTGTTCGTCGGGATCATTTATCAAAAAGGGGTTCGTTAAACGTTGCAAATAATCGTGTAATCGCGTATCGTACAAAATACCCTTTAAAATAATATTTTTATTGTTTCAGACTGGTTTAATATTTATAATCTGTTTCTCGTTCTTGATGTGCGGTGCGGCTCGAACGTACATATCTTTTTTAATGCCGCAATTGAAACAGGATAATTCGACGATTAGAATCGACAACGAAGAAGCTTCCTGGTTGAGTAAGTCTGCTGCACATTTAATCGCTTAAAAAGATACGTACTTACAAAGTGGATATTTTATCGACGATGACCAATTTTTTCGCAATCAATGGTCGACCGACCTACTTTGGCTATAAATCGAACTCAGATGTGCTACTTTATTGTTTCTAAGATTTCAACGATATTTTCCAATGGTTTTGTATAAGATAGACCTACCTAACGTGTTTTTAAAATTTCTGGCCATGGGAAGTACTCGTGGGATACCGGGTTTCAAAAATCTCGATAAGTTTTAAAAATTGGTAAATAAATGCGAGTAACTGATATTTTCGAATTTATTCAGAAGCGTTTGATGTTTGTTTTGCCAAAATAAATGGTTTTCTAAAAATTATTGATAATTTTCAAACAAGAAAATTTTTACAAAAACCAATGTTTTCTTAAAAATTACAATTCTCAATAATTTTGACTAATTTTCATTTTTAAACTAGGAAGGTACGAGTACTAATTTTGCTATTTTTAAAAAATTTAAAAAATTGTAATTTTAGAACTTTTTAAGAATTTAAAAATTGACCAATAAAAATGGGCATTCTGAAAATATTTTTCAAAAAGTGAAAGATGATATTTCAAAAATTGAAAGCACTTGCTCAAAATTAAAAATTTCAATTCAATTACCTACCTACCTACACTCTCAATTTCTCCAAAAATTTGAATTCAAGAAATAAAATCTAGTAGGTACTAACTAAGTGATTATAAGAAAAATTTTTACTTTTTTAAAACTTGTGAATTAAAATTTCAACCTTGTTTTTAATTTTTAATCAATTTTCCTCTACTTTAAAAAATTTTCAACTTTTTAGTTTCACTATAAATAGGTAACATTTTTCAAAAATTGTTCATTTCTTATTTTAAGATCTGGGTTAAAATGTTCTACGTTTTTGAATTTGAAAGTTTACATTTTTTCATTTTTTTGGTACAACAAAATTTAATTTTTCTTAATTTAATGCCAATTTTTACATCAAAATTATAATTTTTTCAGCTGAAATTCAAAATTTTATTGCAAAATTTCCTTGACTAAAATTTTAACTTTTTCCACTAAACTGAATTTCTTGATTTTATTTTCACATTTTTTTCTATCAAAACTTAAAAATTTACTGTGATATTTTTTTGTCCCTCAATTTCAATTTTGCCATTAATTATAATTTTTTTTTGCAAAATTATAATTTTTTGTACTTGATGAAATTCAAAAATCTACTAGAAAATATCTGTTTCATAAATAAAAAATTTCAATATCTTTCACCCATATGGAAGTGCTTAACGAAATTAATTTTCTAAAAAATTCAATTTTTCTAGGAAAATTTTTTCAATGATTTCATTTTGTGTACCTGTTATACTTTCTTAGTTAAAAATCTACCATTTTTTTTTTCAAAAATCCAATTTCAATTTCTTTCATCGAAGACATTGAAGAATTCATTTTCCACAAAATTAAAATTTTTCAAGGAAATTCTTTTCATCGAATTTTCAATTTTTCGTATGTAGGTATACTGAAATTAAAAAATACTTATAGGTAATGAAAAATTTATATTTTTTAAAATTCAATTTAAATTTCTTCCTGTATTTGAATTTGAAAACGAATTAAAGGGTTACTCAAAATTAAAAAATTTTCCACAGACAAAAACTTAAAGAAATTTTTTTTCAAAACTTCAATTTTTTGTAAAGAAATTCAAAAATTTACTAGAAAATGTTTCTGTTTTATAAATTTATTTTCAATTTCATCACGGTTACCTATGGAACTATAGAAATTAATTCCTGGAAAAATTAAAATTTTACCAGAAATTTTTTTAACGATTTCATTTTTTGTGTTAGTTTAAAAGTCTACTAGAAAATGTATTTTTTTCAAAAGCTAATTTCAATTTCTTCAACCTAAGACACCAAAGAAATTACTTTCCTCAAAATTTCCATTTTTTCAGGAAATTATTTTCATCGAATTTTCAATTTTTCGTGTCTACTGAAATTCCAAAAAGTTTTTTTTTCAGAAATTTAATTTAAATTTCTGCCACTATTTGAATCCAAAAACGTGTTAAAGAGATTTTTTCCATAAAAATTATATAAAATTATTTGAACTGACAAATCCCATAAGAAATTTTTTTCAAAATTTAAATTTTTGAACTAAAATTCCTGAAACGGAATTTTTTGCGTTGTGCCTAATTTCTATAACTTTTTACTCTGATAAAAATCCATAAGGAAATTTCTTCTGAAATTCAAAGGCTTACAAGATATTTTTTTCAAACTTGGAATTTTTGACTAAAATTTCAATTTTTTGTACCAAACCTAAAAGTTAATTCGAAAATTTTCCGTGATTAAAGCTTAAAATTTTTTCTGAAAAAGTACTCTAGAAAATTTTCAAGAATGATTTTTTTTTTTAAATATCAATTTTTCAATTTTTTTTCAAGTTTGAAATTTTTAAAAAATCTAAAAGTAATAATTTTTATCATGTTTTAATATACTTACCTACTTACGTACAATTTCTAAAATCAAAGTTATTTTCCAGAATTGAACAATTCACTCAAAATAGTGCTGTAAAAACGGTGCGATAATACTCGTATATCGAAATATCGACATTTTTCAACCCTAGAAAAGTGCAGAATTGTTCGATAGTTTTTATTGGCTTTCTTTTTTTTTGGAATGTTGAAAATTTAACATGACAGGAAAAAGAAAAATCATTAGAAAAAGGCAATAATGGGTTTGTGATTGAAAAAAAAACGAACAATTTTCGAGTTTTTCAGGATAAAAACAAAATATAAACACATTAATATCGATATGTCGATATAAGTAAAATTTTAGTCGATATTTGCAACACTGCCTCATTTAAAATTAAATTTCTTCAAAGTTCGTAGGGTAGATATTTCTCAAAATTCCCACTCCAAAAATTATTAATAGGGAAAAATTGAGATTTTTTTAAATTTTGAAAAAATTGAACGATTAACTCAATTTTTTTAGGTAAGTAGGTACATGTTTTTAAGCAAATGCAATTTTTCACAATTTTAATATAATTTTCCAACTTTTAAACATTTTCGCTAAAAACGACGCAGCTCTTTTCTTTTGATTTTCTCCATTTCTCCGCGTCATTTCGTAAAAACCACAAAACAACAAATTCGCTTCATACGTAAAACCGTGTTCCAAATTACTACCTCCCCGCAACCCCTCCCTCTAACGAACTCCTTCGTCATCTCGTATTTTCCCGTATCCCATTAAAATGAAGGAAAACACAGCACACGTCAAAATATTTACACAACTTTTCATAAAAATAATGCTGATTGTTCGGAAAAATATTCATGTCGATTGTACCGATGCGATGCAACGATGGTACAAAAAAACCACACGATAAAATTCCCCACCATTATAAACTTTTCCAAAAAAACTCGAACGTCTTGCACGCGTTAAATCCCGCAGCATACATTCTCCAAGCGCAAACTTTTAAATAAATTTCGCCAGGCGAATTACGCTGCTCCGAGCATGTATTTGTAGCGACATCGTAGGTACCTACCAAACGAATAAAAAAAGCGGAACGAAAAAAGATCCATAACTCGACGTTTGTTAAATTTTACAGGTAGTTTATCTTCTTTAAGCAATCCGGTGGGATTTTTGCTCGGAGGATACATGATGGATTCCGTTGGCAGAAAATGGTCAACTTCTTGTATTTTTCTACCTTTCATCGCCGGCTGGGCGTTAATTACGTGCGCCAACGATTTAAAAGCTTTATACTTTGGCACTTGTTTGCACGGCGTCGCCGCAGGTATGAACGCGTTTACGTATTATTACAAATGTATAGTAAGATGTTAACGACCCATGTGACAATTTCACGTGTAAATCACGTATAAATTGTATTAATGTGTAATTTGCCGCATGTTTTTGCTCTCGTAAAAAAATTACTGCTCTCGTTCATTTGATAATAATGTAATAGAAATTAACGACAATTCGTAGAATAATTACTTATATACCTACACCTATGTGGGTAATTACATTAATAATGCCACGAGCATGTTATCAATCGAACGAAAAATTACGAATTATTGGTAAACATAGGTAGGTGTGATAGAAATAGAAAACGTACCTAAGGACACGTTTAGATTATGACGAGATTGAAATAAACTATGAAAGCAATTACATCAGTATTTCGATTGGTGATAAATGGCCATGTAGAAAAAAAATACCATCTTATCTATACCTAGCTACAAAGAAAAAAACCTTATAAATATTAACAAATTTACCAAAAATCACATATTGAACGGCGATTAAATTCTTAGTTTTGTGATAGAACAGGATACACCATAGGCAGTTCTGTCTCATATCAAAATGTGGAATTCTTTAAAATTGCCAATCTATTGAAATAAATGTATAAGCTTTGACATTAATTTTTATCGAAAGAAACCATTTAGATAACCAAATACGATGCATATTTTTCGTTAAAAACACATTTCAAGTTATCGTGATTCGTGCTCCTTGAATGTAATAAATCTGCAACTGTTTGGTGTAAAAGAAGTTGCCTATACGTTTCCTTGAAAACAAACTAGGATACTTCTAACGTTCGTAATAACCGAATGGATAATTTTTTAAATGGCAAATCAGCACAATTTTAATTTCGAATGATTTTGCAGCCAATTAGAATTTATTATGGGATTTTAGTAAGCCAATTTGTCACTAACATATCTCAAAATTTTAAGACACGTGTAAAATCCTTCAATGAAATGTGATTGGAAAATAAATTCGATTTTTGAGATCGCCGTTGAAAATACATGTCATTTGATACCAAACATGATATAATTCTGATTACTTTTCAAATGGTTCCTCAAATTTGAGTCAAACTCAAATGCCATACTCAAGACCGATTTGAGAGATGATTCGATTTCTGAGAATAACGTTGAAAATACATGTCATTCAATACCCAACACGATGTATGTCTGATTACTTTGAGAACAGTTCCTCAAATTTGAGTCAAACTCAAATAGCATACTCAAGACCGATTTGAGAGCTGATTCAATTTCCGAGAGTAACGTTGAAAATACATACCAATCAATACTCAACATCATACAATTCTAATCAATTTGAGAACATCTCCTCAAAGTCAAGTCAAACTCAAATGTCATACTCAAAACTGATTTGAGAGATGATTCAATTTTTGGGATAAGCATTAATAATACATGTCAATCAATACCCAACACGATGCATTTCTGATTATTTCAGAGCCAGTTTCTCAAATCTGAGTTGAACTCTAATTTCATACTCAAGGCTAATTTGAGAGATTTCAAGTTCAAAAGTCAACTGACCACTTTATAAAATTTTTCAAAATCGAAAAAGTCAGAATTTCTAAAATTTTCCAAGTCCAAAAAATCGTTTGAAATTTGAAAAATTTCTCAAGCCCAGAAAATCTAAAATAGCCTGGTAAAATGTCAGGAAGTCTGCGTGATCTCTGAAATTTTCCAAATCCAAAAAGTCTTCCTGACAAAATGTCGGAAAGTTGGCGTGATTTCTAAACCTTTAGAAATCCAAAAAGTCCAAAGCAGTGTTTGTCTGACAAAATGTCTAAAAATCAGAATGATTGCATCGACCTACCCACTTTTTTTTCCAATTCAAATAATTTTATGCTTGTCTGACAAAATGTCTAAAAGTCAGCATTATGTCTGAAATCTTTTATGTTCAGAAATGTAACAAAAATCTGAAAATTTTTCCAAGCCCAAAAAAGTCTGACAAAATGTCTAAAGTCAGGGTGATCTTAGAATTTTACAATCTCAAGAATTATGCCTGACAAATTTTCTAAAATTTGGAGTGAATTCTAAAACTGTTCAAGCCCAAAAAACAAAAAAAAACAAATAAAAGTCCTAAAATTTTTCCAATTCCAAAAAAGTCTGGCAAAATGTCTAAAAATTAGAGTGAATTCTAATTTTTTTTTAGTCTAAAAAGTCTGGAGTATTTGCCTGACAGCTCTGAAATTTTTCAAAGCAAAAAAAAACATAAATCTTAAAATTTTTTTAGGTTCAAAAAAGTCTAACAAAATGTCTAAAAGTCAGCATTATCTTAAAAATTTTCCAAGTTCAAAAAGCCATTTGAAATTCGAAAAAATTTTCGTCGAAAAAAGTCTGAAAAAATGTCATAAAATCAATTTCTGAAACTTTCATAGTCCGAGAAATCTGCCTGGCAAAATTTCGGAAAGTTACCCTAATAAAATTTTTAAATTCCAAAAAATCAAAAGTGATTGTGTGACAAAAAGTCAAAAAATCAGCATTATTTCTAAAATTTTCCAAATCCAAAAAGTCAAGGGAAATCTGAAAAAAATTTTCAGGTCCAAAAAAGTTTGACGTTATGTCTAAAAGTCAGGAGTCGAAAGCATGTCACCGAAAGCATATCGCTCGAAATCTGTCGGTCAGTCGGTTTTCGTAGTTTTACTTGATCGCAAAAGCAGATGCTATTCTAATAAGGCGTTGAATAATTGAGTCTTTTGAATGAATCTATTTGAACAGGTTTTTAAAAATAAAATCACGTATTAAAGCTCTTCTTAAAGTCCATATGAATTTTAGAATAAGTCTAGGATAAAAAAAAATTTACAACTTAATTTGAATTTGTTTTACAGGAATGACTATGACAGCATCAGCCTACATATCGGAAATATCGGTCTCCCAATATCGAGGCTTCTTCTTATCCCTGCTCTCCGTATCCTACTGGTTCGGGGTCGTCATGTGCAGCGTCATCTACAAATTCAACTTCTTGGAGTGGCGCTATCTAGCTTTATATTTCTTCATTACCTCAGTGCTGATGTTCCTGTCAACCCAGAAACTACCCGAGTCGCCTTATTGGTTAATAATTCAAGGTCGAATCGACGATGCGCGCAGAGTGCTCGAAAACACGCGCGAAAATCAAAACACCATCAAAGAAGAGATTTCCAAAATCGAGGATTCTATCGTTGGTAAAAACCCAATGCAAAAGATCAACTCGTGGGTATCACTACTAAGAGCATGGAGACAAATCGGCATCCTAATTCTATTCGCTAGTCTGCATAAAACTTCAGGATTCACACCTCTTTCTCAATACACTCCTGAATTCTTCGGTCAATTTAGAGTGCCAGTCCAAACCGAATGGGCTGCCTTGATCTATTCCATCGTATCGTTCCTCAGTACTTTATTGGTGCCTTATTTTACTCATAGCTTTAATCGACGATCGTTATTATTTGCTACCAGCGTGATGGCCGGATCATTCATGTTTCTTTCCTGGTTCTGCGAATTTTATTTGTACTCGTGTTTTACCGATAGAAATATATACCGATGGATCCCTGCTTTAGGTATTTATGGCTATACCGTTGCCACCACTTTGGGTATCACTTCGATCGCAGTCATCCTACCAGGAGAACTCCTACCAACTGAGATCAGCGGTATATCGAACGCAGTGCACAACATTTCCAGCAACATTATAACCTCGCTGGTCAACAAAACCTACTTCACAGTTTGTTCCTTTCTGGGCTTCCAATCAGTATTAGGTATTTTTTCCATCTGCTGCTTTCTCATCGCCATTTTATCAGTAACTATATTGCCAGAGACACGAGGCAAGACACTGAGAGAAATTCAGGATACCTATTTTCCTCGACACGATTTGCAAAATAAACCTAATAATGTATCGAATGTCGTCCAAAGATTTTGAAACGCGTTACAAATTCGAGATTACTTTTTGAAAAGCAGGAATCCTGCTTTGAGTAGAGATTCGTAGTCGTAGAATTCGATTCACATAGACGAGTGAGAATTGGTTCGATTGCAATTGAATTGTGGCGTGTGTCAATTTTCCTGAGATTTTGGGTGGAATTTCCTACCCTTCCTTGTCCCTCCTGATAGTTTATTCCAATCTGTGATATTTATTGATAAAATTGTGCTGACTATATTTTAAGTTACCTACCTAAATATTTTCGAGGTTCTTTTTACTCGAGTTTACCTAAGTAAATATTTCTTTTAAATATAGATTTTTTTAAAAATGGATATTTTTTGGGGAATGAAGAAAGTATATTTGTAATTTTGAGTGGGAAATTTAAAACGAAAAAAAAAAGTTTCTAGCCTTTTGTTGAACTATCAATTTTTCAGATATTCGTCAAAATTTTAATTTAATAAGAGTTTTAATTTCTATTTTCTTCAAATGTGATATTCTAATAAAATGTTATTCTTTTAAGAAATCAAAAAAAATAAAATAAACTTCAAATTCTCAAAAAAGTATCCACGATTTTGGTGCTTTTTGCTCTTGAGAAGAATGTTGGTCTCATTTTTCAAATTAGTCAATGGCCATTTTATTCGAATTGATGTGTTTTTGTTGAAAATCTCTTGATGAAAAATTGTGTAAAATAATGAGTTTATTATCACTTCAAGAATTGACAACATACGAAACTAATTCAACAAATTCAGCTCATTTGACTACGAAATTGGGTGAAAATTCTAATTTTTGAAATTTTTTATGAACCTGCGTAAAAAAGTGCCAAAAATTGAGTTATTTCAAAATTTTGCACTTTTTTGCGCACTTTTTGTACTATTTTGGCACTGTGAAAAAATAATTTAAAAAAAGTTTGGGGCAAAAAATTCAGATTTTCTGACTTTTTTCTCTACTGCTGATATGCGGTAAAAATTTGGGTCAATTTTCATGCAATGCCACTGCATGATTGTTGAAAAAATCCTATGGGCTTTAAAAAAAAGTAAAAAGGGGTTATTTTGAGGATTTTTTTGGCCCTTGTTTCATAATACTTCTACATTGAAATAAAATGATTATTTTCAGAACTTTTACTAACAAGGCGGCCTATAAATGATACAATTTTAGCACATACGTGAAAAATATGCCAAGTTGAGATTTTTTCGTTTGGAATTTCAAATTTGGATAATTCTTTAGCGCTGTAGTTACAAAAAATGAGACTTTTGAAAAATTATACGAGAAATTACTGCTAACGAAAAGAAAAAATAGCATCATACCAAAGAACATCAATTCCCAGCACACCATATATTATATTCAACTGTTCCTCTGTTACACCTCGAGGCCTTAGTCAAGATCTTGATCATACATTTTTTTTGAGATATTGTTTTCAACTGCATCGAATATCATGCATAATGCAAATAACTTTTTATTTCAGTATTTTGAGACCAATTTGACTAAATGTTATTTTTATTGTAAAATAAAACGATTTGACGAAATATATTGTTTGTTTGTTCTTTTTTCTTGCTAAGGGTTTGTTTTTTGCGAATTAATATACCTATACGTCCTTCGGTATATAACGCGATGTTAATCATAGGAAATTCATAATTTCACGCTAGCTTTATTTTTTTCTACGAGGCACGATGTGTCAGCGGTGCGTCAAATTTTACAAACTTTTCTGCACGTCGAGAAGTTGGCCAACGAGAGTAAAAAAAAAAAGTCTCATATTTAGAAGAAAGATGATAATAAAACCTTGAATCATACGCTACTGTACGTCGTCAGTAGTACACCGCATCTCCTTGCGAATAATCAATTTTTCTTCTTAAATTGTTTCATCTTCGCACGTGCTCGACGCCGGTTTAGTTTATTTTCATATTTTACTTATTTGTACATATTTTCACAATGCAGTTATTCAATTCCATTGGTAATAATGGTCGAGTGATTATCAACTCATTTTGGAGTATTAAATGTGTAGATGAATACAAACAAGTGAGTGATAGCCTACGTGATAATATTACATACTCGTATATCTGATGATTTATCGAAGATAATATTTTGAAGGGAGATAATTCGTTGTATTGTGTCGCATACAACATCCAAGTTGATCATTTTTGGAAGAATTTGCAACTTTTCAAGATTTAAAGCTCTTTTTGAGGCTTATTTTCCAAAGCTAAATATTTAGAATTTCAGTTATCTACACAACTTGTCAATAAATTGTGATCAGGGAAATAGTTTAATCCGATGTCATATCGTTCGAATGTGATAAAGAGATAAATATACGTTATTCAATTTAATTTTGAACGTAGCCTATTCATCAAGTTGTAGCTTTTAAGCAAACAATTAGATCAAGCGAAACGAAATTTCAAAGTTAAATCTAATTCTATTCTGCTGAGATCTGATAAAAACTGATTTGATTTCGAAGATAATTTCTAATCTAGTTTTCAACTTGAGACTTACATATTTTATATAATCAGATCGCAACCAGAAAATTTACCCGATTAAATGATCGATTCTCCTTGAATGAAAAAAATACAAATCGTCGAGCACGAACACCCGTAACAAGTGTGGATGTGTTTTGCAGGAGTAACTTCGGGATGTATAGATATGTACATTATACAGAATGATCGGTCATGAGAAATAGCTGCTAAGTGTCGATAACATCGATTTTCATTTTTTGATCGATTTTAAAAGCGTCACGAAATCCCGTCACATTGACTTTTAGACATTTTTTCAGACCTTTTTTCGACTTGGAAAATTTTTTGGATTTCCATCGACTTTTTATGCTTGGAAAATTTCAGAAATAATGCTAACGACATTTCGTCAGAAAAACATTTAAGACTTTTTGGACTTTGAGAACTTTAAATCACGCTAACTTTCCGACATTTTGTTAGGTAGATTTTCTGGACTTGAAAAATTTCAGAAATTTTGACTTTTTCGATTTTGAAAATTTTTTTCGAGATGTTTTGCCCCTACTTCAAGTGTTTAAACTATATTATGAGCAATGTTTACCTCGAAAATAACAAAAAAGCGGATCACCCTGCATCGATAATTATGCTTTTCACAATATATACACACAACATGTGGACTCGTGAAATATTAAATGCATAAAAAAAAACATTGATACAGTAAATAATCCAATCCTCCTATGCGACGAATAAATTACTCGATCTGTAAAAATTGCAATTTAATTCGCGTAGCATGAAAATATACTTACCTAAGGTTCTTAATTTGGCCTTGAACTTGAACCGACGCGACGATCGGAAGTTGTAGGTGAAGAAAAAAGAAATATGGATATGTAAATAAAATCGAGTCATTCTTTATTGCAAAATTTATAGCTTCTATAAACAGAGATTAAAGAATGTTAGTAGTAACAGTTGTATTGTGTAAGTCTGCCTGGTGCTCTATTTACCATCACTTGCATACATACAATGTATTCTCAACATCTGATTTTTTTGTGTATAGTATGCCTATGAAATCGAAGGGGTAAACAAATAAGGGGAAAATTTCGAACACGTTTTTAAGAACAGAGATACTTATACCTATATCTACCTACTTTGAAAATGAATTAATTTTATTACAATAACGAGTTGCCTAGCATTAAATTTGAAGGAGACCAACAATTGATGAGAACAGATATTTAGGTAGATAAAGAATTATTTCGATTGAAAAATTTGAAAATTTTTCATTTCAGTCTTGCTAACATTCGAATTATTAGAAATCAAAATTTTCTTAATTTTTCTATTTTTGCAAAAATCGGAAATTGGCAAAACTGCAATGAAAATTTTTAAATTTTTTTAAATTTTCTATTTTTGCAAAAATCGGAAATTGGCAAAACTGCAATAAACATTTTTTAATTTTTTTTAATTTAAATAATTTTTTTGCATCGATAGGGGCCCTTTAGACCCGGTTTTGGTACCAAGCGGAGGGTATTTAATTTTTTTGTAACTCAAAAATTTAGATTTTTCAGCCATCTGTAACTTTTTAACCCCCTAATAGAAGGCAATAAGTGGTATCAAAGTGCTTGGCTTAGGGAGCTGTAGAAATTCAAATGGCTCTTGTTCCGTGGGGGGAGGTCAGGTAATCAATGTACCAGACAGGTGACACTACCTAAAAGTGACAAAAACCACGAATTTTTTCAAAATGAATCCACTTTAAGCACCCCAGCTCCGTCCTCTTTTAAGGTAGGGTTCTAAACTTTTCTATGGTGCATGTTCAATTCAACCTTAATCACCCTCTTGGATTTAGTCAAAATTCGAGGTAGGTATTATATTTTTGTCATTTCACTCCAATGTCCAATGCCCATATGACGTGACATTTGTCCAGTTTTGATAAGTCATTAGTAGATGTATTTTATAGTGATACTTGTCATCTAAATTTTTTTTCATCAAGTATGCTAGAATTATGTCAGATAGCCGAAAAAATTATGCTAATTTTTACTAGGTACGTCAGATTGTTGAAGCTATCATTTCCAGTCTATGTTGATTCAAAATTTTCTCGACTGTTCGAAAAGAAGAAATTGAATGCTTCCCTCCAATTTCATATGTCAGATTATACCAAAATGCATTACTTTCAAATTATTCCAAAAAAATATGCCATAATTGAGAATTTTTTACCCTTTTAGCTGATTTTTGAGAATCGAAAAATCCGCTATTAAAATTGCCTAGTCAGTAGGTATTCTTAAAATTTTGTTCAGACGACAATTCTCGTAATAATTGACCAAATGAAATGAAATTTTTATGAAAGATCAAGTAATACTAAGAATAGAATCCTATTGAATTTGAGAAAAATTGATGAACCGGTTCTCGAATTATTCGTGATTAAAATTTTCAAATACCTCTAGCGCCTTGAATATTGCAGTTACGT
>FIZU01007378.1:0-16284 GCA_900064475.1 Pseudococcus longispinus
AAAAAAAGAGAGTACCCACCCAATGGTATATTAAAGGGGGTTCAAAGGGATCTGAACGATCTTAACGACTGCAAAGTGTAAAAAAACGATAAAATTTCAGCTTTTGAATAAACTTTTCTTCAAAAATTTTCACCCTCGCTTCGCTCGGGCTCAATAAATTAATTTTTTTCAATAAAATTATGGATGTTATTATTTTTCATTCTCGTATCTTTTTTTTTTCAATCAAAATTCATTATGATTTATGAAAAAAAGTATGATGTCTCTGATTCAAATTTTTTCAACTGAGAATAAAAATTACTGTTTGGGGGGAGGGGGGGACAATTCTTTCAAATTTGAAATGGGCCCGTTTGAGGCATTTTGCTGACTGGGCCTTTTTCCTTAGATCCACCACTGGGTGTAACCTATGGAATTTCTTTCTGATTTTTTTCAACTTGAAATTCATGAAAGAAGTAACTTCAAGTAACTTTTGTAGAAAATAGTAACAAAAAGTAACAAACGATGAAAAAAGTAACCAGTTACAATGCCTGCGAGAAATCTTGTTCCTGGTTTCGAAAAATTTCCAACCCCCAACAAAACCCTCCACCGTGGAAATTTTCTCCAGCACGTTTTACGAAAACGGCCACCTCTATAAATAACTCGACCGCACGAAGCGAGAATGATAAAAAATGAAACCCACAACATCCATAGTAGCACATCCCGACGACGACCAGGCAGTGGAGAAAAAAAGCGCCCCGAATAGAAGTCTCGTAGCGCATCGAGGAAAAAAAAAGGCTCCAACTCCTGCGGTTTTCCTTCGCGCATATTCGTAATTAACAAACTTTTTTTTCATCGCAACTTCCGCAAAATATAATCCAGGTTTTTTTAAATTTTCGCATCCTTTCACGTGTGTAGAATAAATTAGTAAAAGATGGTGGCCAATGAAGGTACGAGGCGAAGGGGCTTCTGCAGTTTAAAAGTTTTTTAATAACGCCCAGCCCGGCGACCGGTGGCGGCGTGCGAATACCGAGCTAATTAAATATCACGGATGTGTGTAGAAAGAAAGAAAAAAAAAAAGAGTGTACAGTCGGACGTGCGGTAGTATAGACGCAAAAGAGGGTTTCGCTATAAGGTTGTACGTATATAAGGGGGAAAAAGTTGGAAATCTGCGAAAGCCTCGATTGTTAGAAACGATAAGAAGAGGAAAATTCTATGCTGCTTGACCATATTATGTAGCTATATAGCTATATGTATGGTTATAGCATATATAGAGGGGTAAGGGGTCAGAGGGAAAGAGGAGGAAATGGTTTTTCACAGGCGCCGGTATAGGTACCTATACGATAGGTGAATAGATGTAGCAGACCACGTTAGTAACCGCTTTGTGCCCGGGGGGGTTTTAGCTTTTGTGCCTTTCTAATTACTATCTTGAAAGAGTGGCCGAGGTACGCGGTACGTCAGCAGGGATCAAAATTTTACCCTTTACATCACATTACCGGATAAAAATATATATGAAAGGGTAACGCTGCGCTGTGCCACTAAATCCACTGATTAGCTGGCTCTCTGTCCTTTTTCTCCACTCTACGCAGCCTTTACAGTTGCATGCTCGGTGAGTTTTGATAAAAGCATTATTTTTTCTCTCTTTTCTTCTTTCCCCGACATGTACGGTAGCGTATATGTGTAGAGTGTACTCTCGATGGGAGAAAATTTGCATTCGAAAAACCTTCTGTTGCCAATTTAAAAGGATTTTTTGTATATAGAAAGGGTATTTGACAAATGTTTGATTTTTTCGGAATTTACTGCTTTTATGTTTCGTTTTTTTAGCGTTTTTTTTTTTCGAGCTCGGTCTCTCTCTCTTTCTCTCTTACTCTATCATTTTGTATTTGCGTCAGAGTTGCTGTGCCGAGTACTTTGTGAAATAGGCTTTTGCTTTGTATGCAGGTTAAAATCGCGCACGTTTAAAGTGTACGTAATTTTTCGACTCGTTTCGATATATGTACAGGGTACGTATACCGCGTACGGATGGTACATATATCCACGTACATAAGAGAGAAATAAATAGGCGAATTTGAAAAAAGATTTCAAACAACGGAATGATTTTTATTTTTTTTCCATCAGCTCTCTCGTCGATGTTGGGTTTTTTCTCTGTGTAGGTATTAATCGCCGTAAATCGAATGCTTTTACGCGCCGATGCGGTAATTTTTTTAATCGAATGTTCAGCCGTTTCGGTTTACTGATTCGGACAACATTTCAATCGAGTGCGAGTGAAATGCGAGACAAAAAATTCATTTCCGGGGTTGTTCGGTGGAATCTGTGTAGAGATATGTGTGTGTGCAAAATGATAGGTACTTACTGTTTTTAGATCTTGGTTCTCTTGGTCCATCTACGGTAACTTTGATTGCTTTGCTGTAGGTGCCCATTTGCAGGGGAGTCGAGTGAACGATGATTGAAAGGCTGAAGGTTTTGCCTGTAACAGAATTACGAATTTTGAAAGATTAGTAAGAGTTCACGGCGAATAGTTATTAAAGGTGGTTTTGAAGGGGTTGATTTTGGGATGTGATTGGAATATTTTCGCACAGATTGGTGAGGTTTTGATGATTTTTTTTGAAATTTTGAATATTAGTGGGTAGAAATAGTTTATTTTGATTCGTAGCATTCAGTAGTAGAAAAAAAACAATAAAGGGAGAGCTAAAAATTTTAAGTTTTCAACTGTTATTGAATTTTTTTCGTTTTTTTTGTACTCAAATTACTTTTTTCCTCAAAATTTCCTTTTCAAAACGCAAAATTTTCCAATTTCCTGAAAAAAATCATCACTTCACTGAATTTTTTGACTCTACTTCAATTTTTCCATCTATAAAAACATAGTTGTGTTACTTTTAAGAGAAAAGCTGCCCTTGCCTCTCATTTGATTTGGTTCCATTCACTTGTTCATCTTTCTATTTTGAATTTATAGGGTGACGTTTTGAAGAAAAGAGATCTTCAGTAATTCGAACTAAATTTTTCAAAAATTCTATTTGAAAAAAATAGTAGATCTTATTTCCAATTCCCTGTAAATAATATTAAACCTAGGTACTTTTTTGTGTATAACGTAGTAGATTTTAATGTAATTTTTTGTTTTTGAAAAATACTTTATTTTCATATCCATTTGACAGAGTAAAGCAATCAATTTTTGTAGATGATAATTTATGTGAATTGTTGCCCTCTGAAATTTATCAAGTATTTTTAAATTGTTGGTAAATTATGACTTATTTTATATTCTCGAAATTTTTTTCATATTATTCTGTCAGCTTCTGAAAGGAATTTAATTTTAGGAAACTCCAAACTCATGGGTCAGTTCCTTAAAGTCGACAAACGTAGCACAATTCGATCAATTATTTTCAATACCTACTATAACCTGAACACACAAACTTCATTTTTTGAATTTTCCTCTAATTTTAATTTTTTGAGAAATATGAGGAAGGAGTTGAAACTCCTAAAATCAGTGTTGCCAAATTTTGGAACACAGAAGTTCCATTTTAAGGCTCTGGAAATTACAAAAAGTTCCATAATCGTAATGAGTACAACTTGAAATATAACAAAAAAGGTTAATAAAACATTAAATTTCTCTACTTTTTTTTATCAAGGAACAGAAAAATTTAATGTTTGATGTCTTTTTTTTTTTGCTTTGCGCCCATTTTTTGGAAACTGTCCACTACCAAATATTCCTGTTGTTCACTTCAGTAAAACTCTAGGCTACGTTTGTAAAATTTGATTTTTTTTTAAATTAGTGATTTTTTTGAATTTTTTTTCGAATGTTCCTGAAAAGCTTTGGAAATGAATAAAAGTTCAGAAAAATTGTCAGCAGCATTCTCATTTCATAAAAAAAAGTAATCTAATATATTTCCTAAATTTGTCGTTGATGAATATTTTTCATTCGAATTTATGCTCTTGCACCAGCATCTAGATGCGAAAATTGTATAATAAAAATCAAACCTGTAGATAGGGGACAAATGGGATAAATTTACCCTGGACCTCAATTTTCAGCGGGGGATCTGAGAAAGATGAATTATAGGTGTTATAAACTTTCCAAACTCATAAATTTCATACTTTTAAAAAAATAATAATAAGAAATCAATTAAAAATATTTTCCAGAAAGTAGGTATGTAGGTAATAGGTTTAGGTATAACTTAATAAATTGGGGAGGGAACAAAATAATATTTGTTTTGGACCCACTTTGGCTCTCGACAGACCGCGGTTTTGGTAATAATGCATGTCAAACTGTAATTGCATTATAGAAATATCTAGGTAATTGTGTAAAAGCATTAAAAAAAAATAATTGAATATAATTCTTTCGGTGGCAGATATAACCATTAATATAAGATGCTGGTAAAGAAGCACAATGAAATTTGGTGAAATCTGGGAGAAATATTGGTACTTAAAACTTTTATAACAAGTTTTAATTTCAGCTCAGCTTAATAACTCGTTTATAGTTTTTATAGCCGTAATAAAAAACAAGTTCCGAGGATCTAGTTGTACGTATTTTGTGCGTAAATTCCCGCGCTGCAGCTCGCCGCCGAGCAGAAGTTTGATTAGTAATTGTGTATGCATAAATTCAGGCTTGGGATGCAAGATGCAACATTACGTAGATATGAGAAGTTCTATGTGTAGGAGGTGATATTTTTAATTGAATAATTTGAAAGTTGGTGTTAAAGGAGAACGGTTGTTTGGAATTTGTGTTATGAGGTTCAATTTTTTTTTTGATTATTAAAATGTTGAGAGAGGATGGAAAAATATGGAACTGGTTGCTGCAGAAAATTATTTGGTATTTCGATATTTTTGCTTTGTTGAATTTTTGTCAATTTTTAGTCTTCATTTTTGAATTTATTTTTATAGAGTAGGTCTAATCCTTTCTTACAAAAATTTCAAGTGGATTTCCCAAAAATGACGAATTAGCTTTACACTCGTATATTCGTATGCGTTCTGATTGAGGCAAGAGGTAAAAAATGTCTGATAATCTAATTCAATTTTTTAATTAATATGAAACCAATCAATTTGATCGAGTATATCAAATGGCACAAAATATCTACATTTATATTAAAATATACTTTGAAATAAGTTGAAATTCCGACCTCACCTTGAATTATCAAATTGATATTTAAGCCAATAGAAAATGAATTATAATAAACGATCGCATAATATTCTGCCAATTAAGGCCCATAAAGTAGCTATTTGAAACTGGTTTCATTGCTATGCTAAACTATTCATAATACAATGTTTTCTTCTTTACGTTTATCAAAATGTAAGTATACCTAAATACGAACACACAATCTGAAAACGTTTCACTTCTATTGGAATAAAAGTGAAAAAACGAAAGAAACAGTAAACATGAGGTTTTACACGATTTTTTGCCTTTTTTCTCTTCGCTTCTTACGCTTTACAAATCAGCAGGGGTTACGACATTCAAGTTGAAGAATGGTATTCTTTTGTAATTTTTGTCACGTCACCTCTTCTTGTCTTTTTTTTTTTGTTTGTCCGTTGGATTTGTTTGTTTGTTATTTTTGGAGTTTCGTTTTCTAATCGTTTCAAACGTCGCGTCGCGATCGAGTTAAGATTTTTTGTAAGCAGGAAAAAGTCATCGAACATGACGCTATTTTTTTAGACTATTGCGAATGTATTATCGAAGTGAAATCTCAATTTGGGCTGTACATGTGTAGCCTTATTATACAGGAAGTCAATGATAAATGGATTGCTTTTCGTGGGACGCTTTTGTTATGATAATGCGATGATCGGTATCGTTTAACGTACAAAAGGGCTGTAGCCTTTTTTTAAATGGTTCTAATGTTTTATTTAGGATCGGTGGTCTGAGTTGTAAAATTAATAGTAAGAAGAGTTAATTTCTCGAGCATGTGAGATTTTATAGCTGCGTGTGATTTCGGTTTGTAATGGTGTGATTGAAAATTACGTTGGTTTGTGTAGGAAACAGGTTTTTGAGAATTCGGAATTGAGTACCTAATTGGTGTGGTTTTATTATTGGTATCTAATCTACTCGTTCGAGGTGATGAAAATTAAAATAATTCGGATTTGGGAAATATTGTTTTAAGGGCGATGAGAAAAATTGAATTTATGTAATATGATTGTGTTGTGTTCAAGTTACGATCTATTTTTAAAAATTAAATTGAATATCTATTAGATAATGGTGCGAGTTTTTGATTAAATTTGCATGACAAATTTTTCTCGTGGTCTGTTGAATATTTTATTTTTTTCAAGTGTTGTCAAATTTATTGAAAATATTGGGAAATTGAAAAAAAATGAATTATTGAAACATTTTCATCATAGGTAACTATAATAACATTCAAATTGCATTTTTTGAAGCGTAAAAATAATGAAAAAATGTTTTGAGAAAGAGGAGTGTTCAGAAATGAATAACCTTTGGTGAAAAATAATTAATTTCCAAATGTTTTCAATGAATTTATCAAAATTTGACAAAAAGTAATGTTGCTTCACCACGATTCTATTACGAATTGCCTGTCGAGTACATAAAAACAAAAAAAATGACGCAGAAGAGATATGCAATTTTCAAAAAAGTCTAGAATCCTTGAGATTTGCAAAAAAATTCTTGGAGACAAATCCATAACTTTTTTCACTCTCAGTACGGAAAATTTGATGCTGAATTTCCAGTTTTAAAAAAATCAAATTCGGACTTATTTGAAAATTTGAAAGTGAAATCGATAATTAACAAGTTGGTCAACGATTGGGTCACATGTATTTAACCATCATCACCAAATTTCTGTTTTATCATTGATCAAGTTTCATTTGGTTTTTTTTGCATAAATTTTCCAAAAAAAAAGTATTCGATTGACAGCTTTGAAAAAATTTTGATGCACTCTTTCCCTTTTCAGAAAATACATCACTTTTCAGGTTTCAAAAAATCGAGTGTCCTGTAATGAAAATCCAAATTGCTGCCACTGAATGTGTGTGCATATTCATCAAGATGGTCCTATTTTCTGCTTTTGAATTTATTTGATCCCACTCCCAAAATTGCCCCTTCTTATGAGAAAATAATTCCTTATTTTTCATTTTATCCCTAACTGAATTTTAAGTAATGCCTCATAGATCCCCATCTTTAAACAAATCAAAGAAACAAAAATTGGATGAAATTTAAAAAAAAAATCATTCCAGACCCTCCCAGTATTCTGGCTGATCAAAAACAAACAATAAAATTTTTAATCGCCCTTCCATGTGTGATGATTTGAAGGAGCTGAAATATCAGTTCACTTCAGGAGCCGCTTATTTTCTTAATTATTATTGTAGGGGATAACCGAAATTTGAGTAATTTGTAATGAAAGAGACAGGAAAGCATTAGGAGGGAATGAAGCAAAAAAAAATTAGACAAAAAAATTATCATCACATTTTTTTATTTTTTGAAAATTGGGGGGGGGGGAGTTGGCACCACTTATTGCATGTAGTTGGCTAAAATTTTCTATCGGATTAATTTTTTTTAGTATAAAAAGGAACAACTTGAGGGGATGTGAGCAAAATAAATCTGAAATTTTTATCTACGATGTATAAATGAGAATCATCCTATTGCAGTAATTTTAGATATGAGTCAATTTTGACTATTTATCGATGCAGTTAACTGGATGGACATTTTTTGCTGAATCGCACTTTTTTAAACAAAATATAAGTAGAAATTTCGATTACTGATCCATTTTTTTCTCAACTCTGTGGTTCTTTGTTTGCAAAATTTATCGAATTCGAAATCACAGCAGTTCAGACGAGATTAAGTACCTATCAAAAACTTTTGAGACCCGAATTGGTCATATCCCCGCACACATTATCAAACAAACGAAACACATCGTCGCGAAATGAAAATCTACAACCCTCGAAATAACAATATAGTTCTAAAGTTTGAACTAGAAAGTGGGAAATGCACGAAAACCTACCTCTTCCGCTTCTTCCGATGAATCTGATATCATTGAAAACGGCCACTTGATCCTTGATAACGGCCGTATAATTTTTAATTTCGGCGCAACAATTTTCGTCGTTGCCGGCCCTAACGGTGACTAGCGTACCGTCGGCGACGTCGTCCAAAACGATAACTTTGAACGGATTCCTTAAGGATTTGTTGGAACGATGGTGAGTGGGCAGAGCGGAACACAAAATTACGGGACACGCGGTGGTTACCAATTTTCCGTGATATTGTTGCAATAACTCCAATGATCTGGTGTAGAGTTCGTTATTAAATTGGTCTTCGGATGAGGGAGGCATCAGGGTGCACTCTTGCCTCCACACCATATCAAAATGAAATTTGATCGCGTCAGAGGGGGTGGTGATTACCGGCGCATTTACACACATGGAACTATTTCATAGCATTCAATTTAATCGAATATACAAAATTATTATAAATTTAATAAAATGGGCTCGAACGCGGTGCGCGAAAATTATAAATGAAGTGTACGTATATTGAGCACTGACTGAATGCTATATAATTTACACATGAGTATTAAAAAAAGAAAAAAACACTGTATTTAAAAACGATAATTAATATTTTTCAAAACCATACGTTCGTAATTATTAATCGACAACGTACGCGACTCGTAACGTGTTGCAAAATACGCGAAGACGTAAAAAAAAAGGTATGCAGTATACAGCATAAGAAAGAATACATGCGAATAAATGTGTAGTAGAGGAAAAAAAGGTAGCAATCCGCAGTTTTAAAACGATGATTCGTTATCGTACACGCGGACGATACTGTCGTTCAAAGCAAACGACAGAAATTTCTCTACTTTTTTCCCAATAACGGCCCTTCCCCCTTTTTTCATATCTACTATTCTTTCGCCTCCCTGCACCGCCCTTGACGCTGCGTTAGATTGCGGGTAGTTTTTTCCCCGAATGTGGGTGAGCGCGACAAAGACGGATGCGTTCCCCTTCTTCTCGGCGGTCGTGTCGGCGGCCACCCGCTTGCTTTGTGGCCAACCGGCGAACTAAAAATCTTTTTTTGCACTCCCTCCACAACGGTCCTCCATATCCGGTTTTTAAAAGAAACAGACAAAGAGGGCCTGGCTTCAAACCCCACCCATTCGAACGTCCTGGTATATACTTTTCGCGGTTGAATATGTCGATGAAGGAAGTCGGTGTACCGAGAGGGTAATAAATTTTTATTTCGGTCTTGGTCTCTTTTTCTGCGTTTCGCTTTGCTCTGGCGCTTTTGCTGTGCCGCCGTGCTCCCGTCGCCGCATTTTTTTCCACCAGTCACCCCGCATGTGTGCTGGTGTCCTTTACTTCGAGTACCCTACTCTGCGTTTGGCTTGGGCTTTACTTTATCCTCATCGATGCCACAGGTTATATGCCATTGCCAGTGTTTTACTACTCGCTACTGCTGCGTGGA
This sequence comes from Pseudococcus longispinus, assembly GCA_900064475.1. NCBI lineage: Eukaryota > Metazoa > Arthropoda > Insecta > Hemiptera > Pseudococcidae > Pseudococcus > Pseudococcus longispinus. The sequence continues at coordinate 9,341 of FIZU01007378.1, forward strand.
CCTGGTCTTCCAGAATGTTAATGTGCTGCGGATCAATAATACACCTTTGCCCTGCTTTGCTATTTAACGCTGAGGGAGAGGAGAATTATGTCGCTATGAAATGTAATTACAATCCTGCTGGCTGCAGACTTTTGTACCTGTGTTGGGTGGTGTTTTGTTGGCTCGTCTTGGAAATTTTGGGATAATCTTTTAAAAGAAGCGGCCCGGAGGGTTGTTAGAGGGAAAATTATAGATATGGGGACAATGAATGTTCCAGTATGTTTATTTGCTGACTTACATAAATTTGAGACAATTAAATGCAGGAAAAGGATACATGCTTATTATGTCATGTGTGGAAGTGGTGATGCTGGAATAGTATGGTGTATTCAAGGCGGAGGAAACATTTAAGGTCTTTAGACCCTCTTGAAGACTGAAATAATGCAAAAAATATGAAATTTCTCTTTTCTAGATGTCTTTTTCTGCAAGTTTTTTCAAAATTTTTTCAGCAAAGTGACAGATGTATTTTTATTGATGATTCAAATTATAAAAATATTATTAAGACTGCAAAAAATGTAAAACTTTTAATTTAATTTTGTGGATTATGCTTTTAAAACCTATATTTAAGTTGTGAAGCACTCTAAAAATGAAAAATGTTCTTAAATGAATATCCGACTACGCTACTGTGCAGAAAGCACTAGATAAAGGTCTGAAATAGTCATAAAGATTTTTTTGACTGAAACTTTCAATGGGCACAAAAATATTCCCCAAACTTTCTACTTTTACCTTCATCGATTAAATGATCTCTGCACCATTTGCATAGAATAGCTCATGTTACATCTACTTTTGGGTCGACATTCGTTGTGTCGTTGGTAGATCCATTTTGTTAGGTACACCGAGTTTCCTTCGGATAGTCTAAATTAAGCTTGTCATAATGTGACGCTTTCTGCCGCCTCTCGTGTAGCCGCATATAATAATTCACCGTTTGCACCGCAGCACCGCAACACGCCACAGTCACGCGGTTTGAAGCTTTTCTCTGCGTCGCGCTGCGCTGTCTGTACCGTGCTCCTGCTGTTGTCTGGGTTTGGGTTATACTTTTGCTCCTTTTAACAAGATCTCTTTTTGCGTTTGAAAATTTCATTTTCGCGTGTTTCGGCCGACCAACCGAGGACCATGGATGGAGGTAAATTTTGCCAGGTCGGGGTTGTTTTTCAGGTACCGGGCTGAGGCGGTGGAGTGGAGAGGTATGTTTTATCGAACGACTGCTGTGCGATGCGGAGCGCGAATTTTTGACCATTTTTGATGCTGCGTTGAATTTGAAATGCGACGGGTGTGGATTTGATGGCCTGTGTGGGGTTTCTGGGTGAAGTCGAGTTGAATGATGTATAATTTTTTTTTGCAACATTTTTCAAATTTACAATTTTTTTTGTATTTTAAGTAGTTTGAATGTACTACTTATGAATTTTTTTGGAATTGGAGCATAAGCTTAAATTAAGGCGTCTATGAGAAATGAATATGAAGTTGGGGTCACCATACTGATATTCTGAAATTACCGTGAACAAATTAAAAAGCAAAAAAAAGGTCATCGGAAAGTATCACATTTTTGTGCGTGCGTTTTTTTGGTAAGCAGAAAAATTTGATGCTCGATGACCTTTTGTCTTTGCTTTTTTGCTTTTTTCTGTTTTTGATCCATTTTTTGAAAAGTGCCAAACGAATCTTTTTTTTTTTCTGTTCAAATTACCTGCGTACCAAGCTACCTATAATATAAATTGTAGGTATTAAATTGGCTCATTTTGAAACAAAATTTGCTAATCAGGGGGATATGCTTTTGCAATGACCCAACCTGCAAAAAGGGTGACGAAATTCCGCAAAGCCATTTTTTTTTCCAATTTTACAAATTTCATACTGTGATACCTATCGCAATTTTCATCAAATTTGTAGCCTGATGTTAACAAAAACCCAAAAACTCTTACTTTCAGCGATATTTTAGGCTTCAAATCATGAATTCCCTACTTTCATTTCGTTCATTTGGAGTAGTAATCAACGTCTTAACTCAAAACATCAAATTTTTGAAGAACAATAGTTTTAGAAATTTCTTATATTTCGATCATCTTTGCTCATTGAACATTTCGGATGACCAAACACATTTTTAAAACCCTCACAAGCAGTTGAAGCGCATACTTTTTAACAGAAATTAATCCGTTGGGGTCGGGATGGATCCACAGTTTATCGAGCAAAATATCATAATGTATCAAGATTTTTATGACTTCTTGAAAACAATTCTAATGTCATTTTATCAGAAAATCAAAAAGGATCTTGCGGGGGGGGGGGGGTGCTTGACTCAAAAATTTTGAAAGTTTTAAAGTAAATATCAAAGTGCTTGATTTTGACCTCTGGAATCCATTTTTGAGGTAATTTTAGCCTTGAACTGCCAAAGAGTCCCGGAAAAGGGGCTGGGCTGGGATCCTAAATCAAAGTTTGATTACATATTTTATCCAGTGAATATCAATATAATCTACTAATCAATAAGTATGTTTAATAGTTTCCGAAGTTTATTGTATGGACGGCATTTCACCAGAAAAATCAGCAGAGGTCTCACGGAATTGCAGCTTCGCACAACATTTTAAAAATTTTCCAATTGGTTATCAACATGCCATGTCTTTTGACCTCTGGAATCTATTTCTGGTATACTTTTTTATCATTATTTTGAGTTGAGTACCACCTGAGTTCCTTTCTGTTTTATTGACGCAGTTTTCTGCTTAAAATTAGGTTTGAGGCCTCGAGGGTTCAAGTAGAAAGATTTGCAAAATTGATGCCTACTTTGTATTTACAGTTGAAATAATTCATTTTTATATGAATTGGAAATTTTTGGGCAATAGTTTCTTCCCCACCCTCCCCCTTAATGCTACCTTTGTTTCCTCCGTGATACCATACATATTTATGTGTTGAAAACTTTTGGAATTTAGTTCACATGATGACATTCCATTTTCAAAAATATGTAAAACTCACCTGTATGTTGTATGTTTCATTTATTTCAGGTTGTGCGAATACGTTAATAAATGGATGTTGTGCTGGATTCAAATACCTGCACCAACCAATATCTCTCCTGTGTACGTCGAATGCTGCTGTTGCTGACCAAGGTGAGTACTCGAAAACCTATATTCAAGATATACGCGTTTAGTTATAAGTTGACGGAAATTGAAAAAAATTCCAAATAGTGAACCGGAATTGATTTTGTTTTTAACATTCGTATACCTACCTTGATGCGCTTCAGTTGAAAGTTTCGTTCAGCATCGTTCTGGACCTTAATGCACCTATGGTAGTCTATATCATTGGTATATACTGGCAAAAAATTTTGAAGTACCCTACTATTTATATGTGACCTTATGACATACTACTTTGGGGGGAAAAATCGCAGAATACGAATAAATTATAAGTCATCGGAGAAGTATACGAGTCCTCTCGTCTATGGACGCTGTCTCCGTCGCGTTTCCCATTCGTATATGCATACCTAAGTATAATAATATACCATACCATATTATAGTTAGAGTATCGCGCTCAGTGAAACTGAAGTAGCAGCACCCAATTCTACACCGACACTTAATTACATTTTGTCAGTTTGTTCTGACACCGGATAGTTAAAATGGCGGCCACGATCTCACCCTTTACGCGTTTCAAACCCTTTCTAATATAGTTGATAGTTAATTGCGTGTTACAAACTGCTGTTAACATAACAGTAATAGCCTTTTGTGCGGAGGAAATAGCGGATCCCCTGAACTTTCCGCCACTTCATCTTGCGCTACTGTGACTGTAGCTTACGAACTCGAAATCATTTACAAGTCTAGCCCTCCCCCGCGGGACCTCGCTCGTGTCCGCGTATATCGTATCCCAACTTTTAGATTATAAATTGCCAAACGTTATTATATTTTTTCTACCTTTATTCAGCTGCGTTTTATGTCGTTTCCGAATGAAATTAACGTGTAAGTTTGATCGCCGCCGACGCCGGTTTTCATGGCGTATACAAATGGCGATTTTTTTTTTTTCGTCGAGGGTTTCGGCTTCGGACACCGAACGCGGTGTGTAGATGTGAGCGAGGTTCTGGTGTGTGCATGTTTCATAAGAAGGTTAGGGCGAGCTTTACATTGCTTGGTATCGGTCCAAGCCGCCTTTGAAGTATGATTAAAAATATAGTATGCTGAATGCCGCCGTTATAACGATGAAAGTTTAACTCGAACTTTCGCAAATAACCACTAGATATCAGCTCTGATTACATTGAATTTTGATTCGTGAAATTGCGCGAGATTATTGCAGATGGTAAAAGTTGGTGGGGAATGTTTTCTTTACGGGAATACGTTGATTTGAAATAACTATGTTTGATGAACATTTTTTGTTGCTTTTGAATATTTTTTAATTCATTATTTTGACGTGAAAATTTTGGAAAAAGTCGAAGGTATATATTATAATTTTTAGAACTCATTAAATTTAAGAAAATGTTTTTTCGCGCATGTTGCTGTTTTTTGCTTTTCGAACGAGATTTCTTACGAAATGACTCAAGTTTTCCTTTAGAGGAAAAAATCGTATAGATCATGTACATGTTTGAAGATTCTGTCTAATAAATTTTAGCGGTTTCAACATCACCCCCCCCCCTCCCTCATATTCTATAGAAAAGTCATCTAGTTATGACCCTCGACACACGAACTCATGCAAAATCTGAAATTTCGATATAACGCCAATTAAAATATAAAAATGGGAATTCAAAAATGACCCCCCCCCCTTCCGAAGTCATACAAAATGAAAATTTGGTCCTACAAAAGTCATAATTTTGGACTTTCAAATTCGTGTAGACAGCATGAATTTTCCCATCCACAATATTATTCGTAAGAGATTTTTTCATTTGAAGTTTTCTTTTTAGATGAATTATTGATTTTTTCATAACAAAAGAAAGATTTTTCACAATTTTCAACCTGACAACTTCTGTTAAAAAGACATTGAGAAATCCAAATTTTACATAAAACTACGAATTTTTTTAATAATTTTTCTTGAGTGGTCGATCTTAGTTTTTGTGGCATAGCCGGGTTTATAGAGTTGATTTGGCCCTGAGCACCGGATTCGAACTTCTCGTGACAAAGTTTTCAGTTAGGTATCTCACCCCTAATCTTTTCTGAAGGGGTTGAACGTGGATTTTCATTGCAAATTTTTTACTTGACAATTTTCAACCAAATTTTTTCAAACTTGCGAGGAGGATGGATAAATTATTGGAATATGAAATGGATGCTATGAGTTTGTCTTTGCTTGAAATTTGGAAATTTCAACTTTATGTATTGTATTGAAGACTTGGAGTGATCAAATTCAGATTTGAACGATTTTTTTATCATTAACGTGGAAATGATTCATCGGCGACTTATTTTTTCCTTCCCTCCGTCTCCTTCCAGCATTTCTTCTTGCTCCTAGTCGAGCTCTCATTGTTGAAATCGTATTATTTTATCGATTCTTTCATTTCTATGCATGCTCACTTCACCAAGCAATGTCCGAATTGAGGAAATTCTTACACCCCTTCAATTCTCCTCATTCTCTATGCATTTTTCATGTTAATGTTGATTCATTCGCCCAAGACAGCAACCCTACATCTAAAAGCCTTGCCACACGTCCCGACCTCATTGGCTCGAAAGCACCAACAGAAGGGAATTTCCGTCATTAAAAAACACCCCGTCACATCTTAGGGCGATGGCACCGGAAAAGCTAGCGAATCGTTGTCTGTGCACGTTAACCCGAGGTCCAAATTAAATTATGAAAGTATTTCAATTTACGAGTACGTTTCGCGAATCAACGAAGGTCAATACGAGGTAATTAGAGAACAAACGAATTTCGCAGTACGTTGTGTGGCCACGACGCGGACGCCGCGCGGTACGGTGCGTTTTCCCGCGAATGCGAATGCGAAACTTGCAATGCCCGGTACGTACGGTGTAGTCGTATTATATGGAAATGGTATTCGAGTCGACTCGTATGCATAAGAGTTACGTGTACGTGTGTATAAATGAAAAGGGTACAAAAGAGCGGAAAATCGGCAGGAAGTCGATGAATTGCACTTCGGGCGGTGGTTGGATATACACGGGCACCATATTAATGACCGCACCATAGATGTGCGAAGCGCAATTAACAATTGCAAACATACATAAATGCGCGCATAGAGAAGGAAAGAGAGAACGAGAAGGTTGATGGGAAAAGAGGCTACAAATTGAGATTGGGACCTCCCGGAGCTGACAAAACGTATATACGGTGTGTGTGTGGGATACGGGTGGACGGGGATGGCGATGGCGAGGTTTCCAGTAGTCTTTGGTTTTCGTGTGTGTTGTATACGCAGCGCCGGCTTGATACGGTATTCGCCGATTGTAAATTCGTCGGTACGGGTTGCATCCTTCTCTCTGTTTCTCTCTCTGCGTCTCGTCTGTGCCCGTGTACGCGCGCGTTTGCATTGAAAATTAATGCAAACGCAATTACATCAATTTGTACGCGTTAAAAGGACTGCACGACCAAATTAATATTCGCGTAGCGCGTTTGCTTTTGTACTCCGGTGTGTATGGTCGAGACATGGCGCTGGATGGCGTTGGCGTGTATGCTGCTAGCATGCACTTCCAATGTACATATTTTCCATGTCATAGCCGCAAACCTGTAAACATATACACGTTTAAATTTATAATTTTACTGATTAATCCTGTGCTGCGACTTCAAACGAGAGTATTTTGGGAAAGAATCAAAGAGGCAGGGAGCAGGATGTTTGAATTTGCCGATGTCTCTAGCTTTGGTGCGTAATCAGGCAGTCGAGCGATCACGAAGTGTGAAGTTAGTTTTGATGAGGGATGCACGGTGTTGGTGAGTTGAGTCCCAAAACTGAAAACTTGAGTCCCATGTTTTTGAAGCCCTAGTACGAGTTGAGTCCCACGTTTTTGAAGCCCTAGTATGAGTTGAGT
>FIZU01007384.1:0-12149 GCA_900064475.1 Pseudococcus longispinus
AAAGTTCAACTTTTGAATTGAAAGTTCAACTTTTGAATTGAAAGTTCAACTTTTGTATCGAAAGTTCAACTTTTAAATTGAAAGTTCAACTTTTGAATTGAAAGTTCGATTTTTGAATTGAAAGTTCGATTTTTGAATTGAAAGTTTACTTTTGAATTGAAAGTTCGACTTTTGACTCAAAAATTCGACTTTTGGCTCAAAAGTTCAACTTTTGACTTGAAAATTTAACTTTTGACTTGAAAGTTTAACTTTTGACTTGAAAGTTCAACTCTTGAATTAAAAGTCCAATGAAAGTTCAACTTTTGAATTGAAAGTTCAACTTTTGTATCGAAAGTGTGAATTGAAAGTTCAACTTTTGTATTGAAAGTTGAACTTTTGACTGGAAAATTTTGACTTGAAAGTTCAACGTTTGACTTGAAAGTTCAACTTTTGAATTGAAAGTTCGACTTTTGACTTGAAAGTTCGACTTTTGACTTGAAAGTTCAACTTTTGACTTGAAAGTTCAACTTTTGAATTGAAAGTTCAACTTTTGAATTGAAGGTTGAACTTTTGACTTGAAAGTTCAACTTTTGAATTGAAAGTTTGATTTTTGAATTGTAAGTTCGATTTTTGACTTGAAAGTTCAACTTTTGACTGGAAAATTGAACTTTTCACTTGAAAGTTCAACGTTTGACTTGAAAGTTCGACTTTTGAATTGAAAGTTCAACTTTAGCTATAATTGAAAATTATGTAAAAATTACCATAGACGTAATTTTTGATGGTATGTAATTTGTTTACAGGGGAGGAAGAGGGGGAAAATCATACAGAAATTTGCAGTCACATTTTTTTGAAATGTTTGCAAAATATGAATCCTATTTTATTCGAAATGAGAAAAAATTTCATTCAATTAACAAATTGGTTGGTACCCCTTCGATTGTATGGATAGGCAAAATTAGTGACTGTATAATTTTACTCGAAAAATCCTACAAAATAATAAATAATAACGTTATTTGAGCTTTTCACAGAAGAAACAAGTTGGACAACTTAAAAAAAAACATCAACAAAATTTTTATAGCAAAGAAATAAAAAATTTGCTGAAATTAAATCTCAAAGTTTGTGCAATTTTAAAAATACAGGAAGTAGAATATTTTAGAAAAGACGAATTATCAAAATTGAAATTATTTTGAAGGGGAATTAAAAATTAAAAGTTTTCTGATCTAAGTACCTACATAAAATTTTCTTAGATTTTTCCAAATCAAATGTAATTTTTCTGGATGACAATGCAAAATTTCCCAAATAAGAATGTAATTTTGCGATTTTTGAGGAAAGATAACCCTCCCCCCTTTATCGGGAATAGTAAAACTTGGAATATTGATTATTTTAGTGAAAAAATTTGAATGAAAAAAAGAAATCGTCGAAAAACCCCATTGAATTATCAAATTTTATGATTTTTGAAATGCAAATGCATATTTTCAAATTAAGTATAAAGAACTTCACAAAAGTGACTTTTTATTGAAAAAGCAGATTATACAGGATGTTCTGGAAATCGTAGATTTCGATAGAACAGACACAGGGAACCATTAAAAAAACTTCTGATGAACAAGTGCGTATCTGGAATACAAACAGGGTAAATTTCTTCTTAAGAAAAATACGAAAGGAATTTTTCAACTAAGAGAATGGGCAGGACTTTAAAAATTGAACATATTTTCATATCATGATTTTTTGCTTAACTTCAAAATTGAAGGAACTATAAAAGGAATATCAAAACATTCGAACAACTTAATTAATAAATAACTATGAAGTAAAAAAATTCTAAAAAAATAATAAATCGCTAGAATGAGTTGTACTTTGAAAAATAAACAATTTCTAAATGTTCATTTTTTACCTAAAATCAAAAAAATTTCAGAGGATAAGTAACATTAAAAGGAGAAAAATTTGTAAAATTTTTCAATTTTTCAATAATTTACTTCGAATGTTTGTTATTAAAGCTCCTTTAATTTTGATTTGAGTAAAAAAAAAAAGACATAACAAAAATTGTTCATTTTTCAACCTACTAGATATTGATTCTCTCGATTGAATTTATTTTTATTGCAAATTATTCCAACAATTCCTCAAATTTGAAGTTGGGCAACAAATAAAAATTTGAAAATCTGCCCAATTTTTAAATTACTAGATACCCATTACCATACTTGAAAATGGGGTTTTATTCGATTTTTTTGGAAAGGAATTTGCCCCTTCAATATTCGTGGTAGGCAACTTGTTCGTCTGAGGTTTTTTTTCAGTGATGCCCTGTTGTATTCATAGATCATAATTTAAAATTTCTCACTTCATTGTTTTTTTTTTAAAATTGGAATATAAGTACAATTTTAATAATTAGCCTTTAAAATTGAAGAGCTCTTTTCCAAAATGGCCCAAGACATAATTTTTTTCAAAAAAAATAAAAAATGGTTTGAATAAAAAATTTCACTTCATTTTTGGTAGATTAGTTTAGTGAGAAAGAAATCCCCTTCCCACCATCCTCCCTTTATCCTACGAAATAAAAAAGAAATCATTTTGAACACAAAATATTACTCCAGAAATCGACACACACCGAAAAAAATCAAACACACGCTTCGGATCCTCTTAAACAGTTTAAAATCATAATTAGATACGTAATATTTTCGAAGTACCTTATAAATCAGCTCATAAACCTATTACACATCATGCTCGTGTAATTAAAAAAATAATTTACCTCCTTCTACGACGAAAGTATACGTTTTGCCTCTCTCGACATGCAATTCCGGTATCAACTTGCCATTTATATACCAAGCAATTCCTAATGATGGTTTTTCTGCCAAATAAAACGAGTAATTAGGTACCTATATTAAATTACGAGAGAAAAAAAAAGGTTGAAATAGGTTAAAAAGTATACTAAACTGGTTATAGCTGAGAATCCTTTTCTACCTCCACTCGGACCGATTCGAACAGAAAACACGTTCGTATTTTTGATAACACTTCTCTGCCACAGTTTCTTCGGCGTTTCATCTTCAGATTCAATAGGCGTACAGGCGAAATCACCGATGGACCCGAAATCGAGGAACGTATTTTCTGAAAAATTCCAATCAGGTGCATAAGTAAAACGAATCAAACTCATTTTCCATTCTCAAATTAAAATAAACACCTCGTTTGACCCTTACCTAAGGTCTTATCAGCCAAAGCATGAGCATTCGGTTCATTTCTAGCGTTTAAAGGTCCAATGGCAGCTATTACGTTGGTTTTAGCACCCATTAAAATGGGCTTATCGGTTAACGCCTCGTTCGTATGCAATAATCGTTCGTAAATTATGGTCGTGATACCGTGTCTTCTTTCGCCATAAATCAATTTCACGTCGTTTCTACCGTTGATCACTTCATCCGGGCAAACACCGCTTTTACCATCGCATTGACTCGAGGCCGAAATGTAATAATCTTCGGCGTGGAATTTACCACTGTTTTCATCGTAGAAAGCTACAACAACGTCGCTACCGATCATTGAAGATCTGTGCGAAAAAATTCATCGTTAGAGAATTTTTGATGAAATTGGGTAGAATTGGAAAGAGAATGGAGAAGGAAATTCACTTGTTTGGATCTCCGCTGATTCCGAAGGCGATATATTGATCTATTCGGATCGCCGATGATAACCTGACTTGTAATCGATCCTCGCGAACTTGCCATTGGACTTGTAATCGTTCTGATAACATTTCTCTGCAGTTGCTCATTTCTTTTCGTTTTTCCGGATTCGATGTTGTGCTACTGGTCTGTTGAAGAGTAAATAAATTGTCGATTAGATAAATACAGCACAAATGAATCGTACGAAAAGGTAAAGTCCATTTTCTGGCACTCCCTCCAAAATTATTGGTAATTTTTATCACTAGTTTACATAATATGGTTCTTAAATTAAAATTATTTCCAAATTTTTCCCCTCAGCGAACAAAAAAAGAAACCAATAACTTACCGGATTATACCACCAAGGAGGCTATTTCAAATGCAGCGTGAAATAACATTGATAATTAGAACAATACAGAAAAATATGCAAATTTTAAATGCCAAACTACGATTTTCAAGCAAAAAACAAAAAAAAATGGTTAAAAATTGAATTAGGTGAAAGGTGTTATAATACAGGGTGTTCTGGTAGGAGTGGATCCCCTTCAAACTAAAGATTCTGCAATCTAAACTGCACAATTATATACATGTTTGCCGACTTCACGATTTGAAGGAATAAAAACAAGCACTGATGATGGTGTTTTCTTCAAGATGTCGTAATTTCTCTTGAAATGTCAATACACAAAATTTGCTCAAAATTTTTTTATAAAAGTTTTCAAATTCTACAAAATGAGTCATATTCGACTTCGAGTTTTGCCTAACTCTAAAATTGAAGGAGCTACGATGATTTGAAAATTTGCAAGCTCTATAGCTCCTTCAATTTAAGAGTTAGACAAAATTTGTAGAGAAATATTTAATAGCACTTTTTATATCCTACCAAATGAATTATATGCAAATTTTGCCTAACTCTGAAATTGAAGGAGCTACGATGATTTGAAAATTTGTAGGCTTCCTAACTCCTTCAATTCGTGAGTTAGGCAAATTTTGTAAGAAGATATTTGAAACATTTTTTATACCCTACCAAATGAATCATATAGAAATTTTGCCTAACTCTGAAATTGAAGGAGCTACGATGATTTGAAAATTTGTAGGCTTCCTAACTCCTTCAATTCGTGAGTTAATCAAATTTTGTAAGAAGATATTTGAAACATTTTTTATACCCTACCAAATAAATCATATGAAAATTTTTCCCAACTCTGAAATTGAAGGAGCTACAATGATTTGAAAATTTGCAGGCTTTATAGCTCCTTCAATTTGAGAGTTAGGCAAAATTTGTAGGGAAATATTTAATAGCACTTTTTATATCCTACCAAATGAATTATATGCAAATTTTGCCTAACTCTGAAATTGAAGGAGCTATGATGATTTGAAAATTTGCACGCTTCATAGCTCCTTCAATTTCCAAGTTAGGCAAAATTTGTAGAGGAATATTTGATAACACTTTTCATATTCTACTAAATGAACTATATGCAAATTTTGCCTAACTCCAAAATTGAAGGAGCTACAACCAATCGAAAAATGAAAGCGGCATAATTGCTTTAAATTAGCACTTGGAATGAATTTAAACCACTCTTAGTCCATAATTTGATTAATTTTGCACCTTCAAATCATGGAATCGCAAGCATGCATATATTCGTGTATTTTGGGTTGCAGCATTGCAGTTTTGAAGGCGATGCACTTCTATTAGAACACCCTGTACATATTAATAATGTTAAATCACCAATTATTACAGTAATTTGTCAACGACTACAAATTTTATAAGCAAATTAAATCACATAAAATTAAAACAGAAAGAAAAAACAAAAAAAATTAGGAAAATGTAATTAAATATCGAAAATTTATTCTAATATTTAAGTAACAAAAATATAAAAATGAATAAAAAAGTAAAAAAATAAATAAATAAATACTTACGTAAAATATTAAAAAAATCACAATCACCACCACCTTTCTTAAAAATCAAACTAACTACAGTTATGCAAAAATTCTGTACAAAAGCTTCTAAAAATTACACGTAAAAGCTCATTATCCCTGTTTTGCTCTTTTGCCTTTCTTACTCACTGAGATTTTGGTTTGTCCTAAGCTGGGTGGCACCTCTAAATCTTTCGGTATCATGACGTGGCCAAAATTATGACTGTACTTCACACAATATATTGACAACCAATCGATATCATAGACTGTTAGATCATTGGGCAACTGTAATTCGATATCTTCTCCTTCGTAGGGTCTTTTTAATGGTTCCAAGCTAGAAACGTAATACATTAAATATCAATTTATGCTCAAAATCGCTCATCAAACACAAAAACACCTCATTTTCTGTTAAAATTTCCACAATTCAAAAAAAAAATCTACATATGACACAAAAAAAAACACATTTGAACCACAAACCTCGATTCCTCAACGTTAAAAACCTAATTAACCTAACAAAAGAAAAAATCACTTTACATGACCGTAAAAAAATTGAAATAAGCTGCTCAGAAATGAAGTTTTCGAAAAAATTTCACTTTTTTCCATTTGAAAAAAAAAATTAAATACGATGGTAAAAATTAAGAGGATTTATTCTCGTTAAAATTTCCCTCCAGCTTTTCTAATTCTACGATATGTCTTTGTGAAAAAATGAAAAAGTTTACGTTTCATACCTTCCAAGTTCGTTTGGTACTTTAATTCCTTGATTCGTTGGTGCGGAGCCGTTTCCGACCCAGAAATAAGGATCAGGTCCTTTGCCGTCGTAATGCAGATTCGGAATGTAAAATGTTTTCGCATCTAGAATGGTTATATTTCCGGAACGTACTCCGTGGGCGAGTCTTTTGAATTCGGGTAATATTCGTACCCGAGGAGGGTCCAAATCGTTCGGTATGAACACTTCGCCAAAATTCACCTGTCAAATTGACGTCGACGTATTAAAATTAAATACTATTTGTATGTCGAGTACTTTATTAGGATAAAGTAAGGTATTGGGGTGGAATTGATATCGGTTGATTCTTTTCGAGTGGGAAATTCGAGGTTCATGAACTTTCATTTCGAAAAGAAGGTAAAAGTTGAAATTGTGGAATAAAAATTACTATAAATAGGTATGAGATTTCAAAAAGAAACGGGAAGAAAATATCGAATAATGAAACAAAATATTCAAGTAGGTATTAACCTAGAAAAAATACACAGAAATCAAATTTTTTATAAAAATTGGGAAATGGGAAATTTTAAAAAAAAGTCTGAAAATATAAATGGTTTGAAATAATGACACAGTAAGATTTGAAAAAATAAGTTGAAATTAATGAGAAAGAATTTTAGAATAAAATGCAAGAATTTTATTTTAGATCATTCATTATCATTAATTGCTTAAAATGAAAAATAATCTTCAAATCGTGAAAAAGGTGTTGGAATTACCATAAAAAAATTATTAAAAATGACCCAAGATTGATGAAATTTCTTGAAACATTTCAAATTAATATGATGAGAATGGGTTTAAAATGTAAGAAAGTGTTCTAGTACTTTATAAATTGCTTTAAAATGAAGTAAAAATCGAAGCAATAAGAATGACGTCTTCTAAAGTAACGTCAAAATTGCTAAAAATATCGTAAAAATTTTTCTAAATTTCGAAAAAATATAAAAATTCCAAAAAAATTGTTAAAAAATGCCCAAAAAATTACATATGAGTTTTCCTTGCTAGAGTGAAATTTTTTTAATCATGGATCTATTTTAGAATTTGAATCGTACTTGAAAGTTCAATAAAAAGTTAATTCAATTGTTAATTTTGTAACTTTTGAAGTTTTGCCGCGGACTTCAAAAAACTATGAAAATTCATTTTTTCGACGACAATTATTTCGAATTTAGGTTTTTTTTTGGTGAAACGCAAAATCATGGTAAAATTGATGGAAAACCAATAAGACTGCTTCAAATTATCGAAAAAAAAATTATTGTAGTTCCATTCTGAATTTCAATTGAAAATTCCAAATTGTAAAAAAGATTCAAACATTTAAAAAAAATTTTCAAATGCAAATGATTACACCGGTCAAAAAATTATGAAAATTGTTTAAAATTTTGTTGAAATTATTAAAAATTTCATAAAAATCGGCGCAAATATTGCACAAATTGTCAAAAAATGATGAAAATTGAAGAAAATATCGTTTAAATGAACATAAAATCATAAAAATTTAGAAAATCGTGTGAAAATTGTTGAATTTTTTTGGGAAAAAAATGTAAAATACTTATGAAAGAAATTTATAAAAATTGTCAAAAATGTTGTTAATGGCAAAAACTGTTCAAAAATCGTGAAAAGTGTGAAAATTTTCGTAACAAAGATTAAAATTTTCATAAAACCCAGTAAAAGTGTTGTAGAAAAAAAAAGATTTAAAAAAAGAAGAAAAAATCAAAAAATCATGAAAATTGCCAAAAATACATATTGTTATAATTGTCAGATTTTTCACAAAAAACATTAAAAATTTTGTACAAACGGGTTGAAAAATGAGAAAATCGGTCAAAAATCTCGTAAAAACTGCTAAAAATTTCGCAATATTTTTCAAAATTTTCATGTTCAATTTTTACTGATTTTTATGAAAATTTAAAATTATTGGGTACAATTTTTTTATAGCATTCCAATCTCAAATACAACACTTTTCAACGATTTTTAGGAATATTTTCACGACTTTTTACGAAATTAAAAAAAATTTTTTTTTGCTTTTTTTGAGAAACGAAAACTTTAACGGAATTTTTGGCGGTTTTCATTGTTTTTTATAATTATTTTCATATTTTAAATAATTTTTATTCAACTTTTTTGACGAATTTAATGATTTTTTTGACAGCTTTTACAACATTTTTACCAATTTTAGTTTTTACGAGTGTCGTGTTATTTCAGCCATTTTTTTATCCGTTGATTTTGAAATATCATAAATATTAATTTGAGTAGGTAATTCAGTTAAAAATGTTGAAATTTTGAAAAAACAGTAAAAAACAAACTTGAAAATTGATGAAACAGCAATAAAATTTTTTCAAATAAGTTTGTCATCATTTTAAGTAAGTAAATGAAATGAAAATGGTTTTGAAAAACAGGAAAAATCGTTGAATTTCTAGAAAAATCGTGTAAAATTTATCTAAAAATTGATCAAATTTCATGAAAAACGAAGAAATTTTTGCAAAAGTTACTCGAAATGTCGTAAAAATGTAAGAAAATTATATTTTAGAAAGAAAATGACTGATAGCAACATGAAAATGTAATTTTTCGATTTTTCTACCAATTTTTGTCACATTAGAAGTTATTTCGACACAATTTCAAAATTTTCCAACATCTTTTGAACATCATTTTAAGCCATTTCAACAGTTTTTCCACGTTTTTGAACAATTTTAACGACATTGCAAAAATTTTTATAAAAATTTCATAATTTTTTACGCTTTCTTGAATAATTTAAACCATATTTCAACAATTCGTACCACCATTCGGGGTATTTTTTGGCATTTTACAATTCAAAAAAATAATTTGAACCATTTTTACAACTATTAAAATATTATTTATTGTCAATTTTAACGATTGTTTAAATATTTTAAACATAATTATTTTTTGAATTAATTATTGTGTACTGAATCATTTTTTTTATAACAATTTCAACAGTTTTTATGCTTTTTTTTAACGATTAAAACCATTTTACAACATTTAAAACAATTTCGATGCGATTCTAGGTATTTTTCAAACAATAGACAAATTTTAAAGGACTGAACGATTTTGAGTAGGCAGTGAGAATACTTCTAAACACGTTTCGAAGAATAACCAAACTAAAAAGAAAAGAAAAATACAAAAACCACTGAGAAGTCGAGGAAACAAACTTTTCAAAAAAAGTTATTGGAAAAAAAAAGAAACGTGAAACGAATGTTTAACCAAAGTATGAATAGGGTTTTCATCATTGAATACAGTTTCGGTGTTTTCTTGTCATTTTTTTCATTTTTTCGGTATAACTCGAGAAAGAAGGAATTTTGGAAATTTTTCTAAATAACTTATTTGAAAGAGGATAAAATTTGCTTTCAAACGAGACCATTATTTTTCGATTTTGTTCAATTTTATTGCATTTTTTGTCACAATAATTTCACAAATTAGATATTTGACCGAAAAAAACCAGATCATTTAGAACTTGATTTAATCCTCCTTCGAATAAATTCTCATGAAAATCCAAAACTTCTTCATTTTCAAGTTGTTGATAAACAAAAAAAAGTTCAGAAAACAGCATCAAACCGTTAAAAAGACGCAATTATACACTCTTCGCACCAATTCAACCCCAACCCTGTGACGTCACGAAACGAAAATGCGCCAAAACTGCGCGATAATTTCAATTACCACCGACAATAAAACACGCGATTTATAAGTCTGTGGCATCTGCAGCATTCTGCCTACGAATATTATCGAAGCGAGAAAAAATTCCACGAGGTATAGAGCTCAACGTACTACACCTAAGTACGTACGATATTTATAAATTATAGGCCATTTGGGTGCAAGCTGCACACCAAGAAAAAACCTCTTATAGGCTAATTTTACGTTGCAGTTGTGATAAGTGTAAGACTGAAAATTTCATGCAGTATCTCATTTAAGTAGCTCTTATATACGAGAACGTATATCAAAAGCTCGTATCCGCGTGCAGCGTTATACTCGTAAATGTACCTACGATATATGATACGTATAGGTAGGTATGCTCTCGTGAATTCCGTCAACTTATAGTACTTAGATAGGTACCTAGCAGAGAGCAAACTATTCGAATAAATTTATTTTACAGTTGTACTGACGAATTGCCTACGTTCTAAAATGCACAGTTTATGCAAATCATAATACTGCATGTCTGATACGTGTATTTGATATTTGCATAAAATACGAATTAAAGGCTTAAAAAATTCCCCATTTAACGAAAAGGCTATACTGAGTAGGCAGTTATGCGAAATGAAAAAATTTCGAAACCAAAATAAAAAGTTGTAGATTCTTAACGACGAAAGAGCGTCGTCGGGATTATAGGGGTGATTGGCCCTGAGCACCGAATTTTAAATTATCCAGTGGGAGTTGGTCCTTATGGTGTAAAACCCCCGAGACAACATTTTTAGCTCGATATCTCAACCCTAACTCCTTCTGGGGGGTTAAATGTGGATTTTTGTTAAAATTTCTATTTTTGGCAGTTTTCAACCGAATTTTTTCAAACTTGCAGAGATAATAGATAGTATCAAGGGTGATTTATGGAATTTTTTGAAAAAAATTTCGTGCACATTTTTAAGGTCAAATGGACATTTTAAGCTTTCTGAACGCCATTTTGGTAACTCCTTTCAGAGGTGCAATTCTGAAAAAAAAAATATTGTGTACGTAGTGTAGGTGTACAACCTCATATTTTTGCAGAATTTGATATCGTGGTGCGTCATCTTCAAAAATTCAAAAAATCGATTTTTTCGCCTCTAAATGGGTCATTTCTGGTCGAAAATTTTTTTTTCTTAAAATATATTATTATTAGCACCAAAATACACCATCAAACTGCATTTGGACCAAATTCGTTTATTTTTTCTCTTTTTTACAATTTTCTTTAAAAATACCCGAATGACGTCATTTTGGGAACCCATAACTTCTTCAAGATGACCTAGGGGCCTAAAAATTATGTCTGGGCTTGTTCAAAGTCGATATTTCTCACATACTGCAATTTCAGCAAAATCGAACAACTTTGATTTTTTTTCAACTTGAACAAGAGCAAAAAAAAATCGAAGTTTTTTTTTCTAATTCAATTTTCAGGAACACAAAAAATTCGTGTTTGTCTGACAAACTGTCTAAAAGTCAGCATTATTTCTAAAATTTTCTACTTCCAAAAAAGTACCTAGTAAAAACCTGAAAATTTTTCAAGCTCAAAAAAGACTAACAAAATATCTAAAATTAAATTCTCAAAATTGTTTTTCTGACAAAACGTCTAAAAGTTACATTATCTCTGAAATTTTCTATCTTCAAAAAGTCAGTAGAAATCTGAAAAATTTTCCAGCTCCAAAAAAATGTGACAAAATGTCTAAAAGTCAGCGATATTTTAGAATTTTCCAAGTTCAAGAATTATGCCTGACAAAATGTCTAAAAGTTGGAGTGAATTATAAAATTTTTCAAGTCAAAAAAGTCTAAATTGTTTGCAGGCATGGATTTACAGGGGGGTCTCAGCGGCAAAATTCTGGGGCGGCAAATTTTGAAGAAAAAAAATCGAAGAATTAAAAAATATGTGGCACCAAATTTTGAAAAAAAAATTGAGAAAAATTAGGTATTTCGATTTGAAAAATTGAAAAATTTTCATTGCAATCTTGCCAATTTCTGATTTTTATAATAAATCAATATTTTCTTAATTTTTCATGGTTAAAATTAATTTTTGCAAAAATCGAAAGTTGGCAAGACTGCAATGAAAAATTTTCAATTTTTTAATCGAAATAATTTTTCTGCCTCAATAGGAGCTCTTTAGACTCAGTTTTAGTACCAATCACAGGTTATTTAATTTTTTTGAAACTCAAAAATCTCAATTTTTCAGCCATCTGCAACTTTTTGACCTCCTGGTAGAGGGCAATAAGTGGTAT
>FIZU01007396.1:0-15819 GCA_900064475.1 Pseudococcus longispinus
AAATCAATAATTCGATAACCGGTTACAATCCGGTTAACCATTGGCAAACGAATATTTTATCCGAATATCCGATATCCGGTTGTTGTGCAACACTAACAAGGATGTAATATTTATCAATTTTACTGGAAAACTATCTAATTTTCAAAACAGAACATATTTTACAAAAATAAATTACGATTTTTAACAAATTGAAAAACAAACTTTGGCAACTAAAATTTTGATTACGTAGGTTTTTATTCATGGTTTTTCCAAAATTTTAACTCTCGTTCCAATTTGAGCAGAACATCTCAAGCAGTTTCCTTGTAAACCCTTCAATTTCGATATACACCAAAAAAGCCACCGTAACAAAATTGGTTTGGTTTTCAAATAAATTATTCGATTCCATAATTGAATTTTTTTTTAAATTTTGATTTTGTTTAAATACATATAGGACATATGGTGTAATGTGACATATGGTGTTAAGTGACACAACGCGTCTATCTCAGCGTTCAATGACGCTATTTGGCGATAATATTTATCACTAATACATCGATACTAATGATCATTGTTCATGTTATCGCAGATGATTTTGGAGATTCGTTACCAATTTTATTTCAAGAAAAGTGTTTTTGAATATTTTTCCATTTTTATTTTCCAATTCGTTTTTCGTAATTTAAAATATGAAGACCAAACGAAAGTAACTAATATTTTATATCGTCTTGAAGAGCATTTCTTTCTGAATCCAACGGGGTGTGTTCGATATTACAAATCGTTAATTTGCATAAATTATAATGAACTTTGAATGTACAAGAACCACGTGTTGTAAAGTAACACAATGGAACCAAATTATGATGTAAAGTGACATACTATTGCTTATATTTTGTCAAGTTTACTGAAATTTTGAATTGAGAAATATATCGAGCCGAAGTGTATCTAAAATACGAATTTCAGACCCCTAGGTCATCTCAGGGGCGGTTGTGGATTCCCAAAATGGTATCATTTGAGAGCCTCGAAATAAAATTGGAAAAAATGAAAAAAATAAACGAATTCGGTCCAAATTTAGGTTGATGGTGTATTTAGAGGAGATAAATGTTTATTTATATTAATTTATTTGATTTATAGTGAAAAATGACATGAGATTTCCATTTTTGTTTCATTTTAGTAAAGTTTATTTCATTGTGTCATTTTACACCACTAAAAACCGATGTTGTATTGTGACATAGCATTTTTCTCAGTTGAATAGCTCTTCCCTGAATGGATGAATTTTTGACCTCTAACCGCCATTTTGTAGGTATTTCAAAGCTCTTTAATTTGGTATAAGAACATCCCCTGTAACTTTAAAATTCAGGGAATGAGACCAAAAATAATTTTTTTGTGTCACGACACCATGTGCCCCTACACATAACTTTGTAATTTATTCACTTCTGAAATTGGGCCCAAAATAATCATGTTATGGGAATTTGTTCAGTTTTCAAGATTCCAAAAGTTTTCAAATTTGGGACAGAAAATTCAAAATATTGTCATTTTTTCAACTTTTTATGACATTTTTCAACTGGTTTGTCATTTTTTAAAACATTTTTTCCACATTTTTATAATTTTTAATATATTTTTTTAAAGTTTTAAACAGCAAAAATCGAAATTTCGTCATTAAAAAAATGTACGTGTAAATAGGTCATAAATTATCAAGTTACATTGCTATCTAGTATCCAGTATTCATTTCTATAGTTGAAATACAATTATTTGGAGTAAAAAAGGTATTCACTCCCTTAATTTTAAAGATATGGTAGGCAATAGGTATGCCATTTAGAATTTTTGGAAAAAAATAACATTATGTTATTGAATGATTTCACCCCTTCGAGTCAAAATCGGTTACACCTCTATAAATTGAAGGGAAGGGATTGACATTGAACCATCAGGTACATTTGAATCATTTTTCAAAAATTTGTCCAAGTTTTACAAATACCACCGACTTCCCACACTCGATTTTTCTGATAAATTCCACAACGGATGGAATTCTTAACCAAATGGACAAACGTAAAACCAAAGATTTCGCTGCGAAATGCTGCGAAGGCAAATTTACGAAGCTTATCTGCTTACGACGTTGGCCAACAATCGAGGATTATTAGTAGTCTCGGAGAAAACTCAGTAAAAACGACCTACGAGTACAATACCTACATAAAGCATTACACGTTAAAGTATTAGCCCATTTTCTGGGGCAAAATTTACGACAACGAGACTTGGCTGGCCAGATAAGATTTAATTAAATGTAAAAAATAACATCCATACGACACTTTGGTTTAATTAATGCCACCGATAAAAACACAAGCTCTATCGTTACACCCTCGCACTTCGAATAACCTCAGTCAGCAAAAAAAAATAGTAGATTCTTTGGTCGAGTCGAAAAAATCACCGTAACCAGCACAAAAATCGTATCCGAACTACTCAAAATACGACTTACGAGGCGGTAATCAACTCGATAATACACGTATATTATCGTTTAACGTAATAAACCAAACCATCGCATCCATCTGAAGAGCTATCCAACTCGTATACGAATACTTATGGACTGGGAAATTATGCGCATATTTAGAGCAGTTTACTTTAAACAACATAAACCGCGTAAACAAAATCCATTTATAAATTTGCGGTTTAAAATCGAGTCCAACATAGGAATTTGTAATAAGCGACAAAGTCATTTTAATACCTTGGTAGGTTGCTCACAAACAAAACCCTTTCGGGTCCGTGTCTTTTTACCAGATTAGACGAGGGTTTCGGTAAGTTTCGCGACCGATCGTGTGCATATGATTCATATTACGCATTGAAAACTATACCGTATGATATATGTGTACGATACGTGTATAAATGGTAATAATAACCTGTGATGTTTTCTCAATTTTTCATGATGATCGTGCTTGCCATCCGAACATTCGACGCCGCCTTCAGATAACGCTCTCGAATTCGCACCGCGACACGATAATGGCGGAGGAACACCTGGCGAAACGGGAGGCGGTGGGACGATGCCTCCTGGCTGTATACCGAGCATACAATAAGGATCGCTGAAACCTGTAAATGAAACGAAATTCTAAAGACATGTTTGTCGTAAAAGCGAACGAAAAAAAGGAACCCACAATGCGGCGAATAAATATCTAAATACGTTTACACAATTTCAACCAAAATCTATCTCATAAATCAACACCAAATAAATATTCTCATCGGAAAGTACATTACGTATACGTACACGAAAAAAAAAGAGAGAATTCGTTTTCCACAGACGAAATCTGATAAACAAAATAACGCTCGCAGTTCGATTTGCGCCAACAAACCAACGTGAAAAATCGTATTTCAATGCTACACATATCGATAACGAAAGTCAACCTAGCTGAGTTTACTTTCTCAGTCATTAATGTAAAGAGGAAAACTGGTCAGCTATTTTCTTACATGTGCAATTTCGACTGGATTATTATTCCTCCTTCGAACAACTGTCATTTTGGTGGTCAATCGGACTCATATGAGGACGATTTGTTTGACTTGAAATTTCTCATTAATTTTACTTTCACATGATTTTTGGAAGAATTGCGTTAATAACACCACAGTCAAATTTTAAGCTGTCCAAGTTGATTTTTTGATTTTTGACGAATTTTTGAAAGTTCAACAAACGCTGAATGGCGTAAATACAAAATTTTCGAAAAGTACGTATTTTCAAAGCGAGAAATCAATTTTTAAGTTTTTTTAATTTTTAAAAAATTCAAACGCCATCATACCTAATGTGTGGAAATCCACAACAGTGAATTATTCAAATAGACTACTTACTCGAAAGTACTAGTACACAGAGGTCACACTCGTAGATGAAAAAAAAAATCGTACATGTGATTACATTGCTAAAAGCAGTTTTATGACGTAATCTTAGAGTCTATTAAAGAAAAAACGAGCTGGTATATCATTTTTTAAGGCTCTCCATTTTCGAAGAGCCCGTCTCCTTTCCTTCAAAGTTCTTTATCTCTATTCCTCAGGCTGGTATCGAAAAAAAATTTCAAACAACAGTTGTAGATTGAGATTTTTGGAATAATTTTGTTCATTACAAAAATTTTGATTGGACCCCTTCTTCTCCTTCAATTTTGCATTATTTTTATGAAAACCGATGGATAATTTTCATATATGTATTCACCACCCTTTTTTGAAAGTCCCCTATCTGCGTTCTCAACGCTGATTTTGAAAAATTGTTCATACAAAACTTGTACAGTGAAGTACTAGGGATAATTTTAATCAATACAAAAATTTCAATTGGACTCCTCTCTCCCCTCCAATTCCCCATAGTACGTATGTAAATTACCGGATAGTTATTGGAAAAGAGGGAGGGGTCCAATATACATTTTTGTATTAATCAAACTCAAGTTTAAAAATTTTTTCAATTAAAGCCTCACGTACAGAGATGGCAGAGATTTTTTGGTGAGTAGGTGGACCCTCAAAAAAGGGAAGCTTTGAAAAAATGACATACCCACTCATTATGTTATCGAATTACCTGATTCCTCTTGACTGTATTGTAATCTTAAGTTGAATCGAAATAACTACAAGCAGTACAATCCAAATTCAATAGGTCGATTTGCATGCGTACTATGTGTAATTGAAGGGGAGGAAAGGATCCAATCAAAATCTTTGTAATAACCGGAATCATTTCTAATATTTCAATCTACAACTTTTGTATGAAAATTTTTTCAAAAGCGTTCTTAGGAACAGAAATAGGGAACTTTTACCCTCGAAAAAAGAGGAATCATAAAAAAATTGAATGCTGGCTTATTTTATTCTTTATAGACTCTGGATTGAGATTCAGCCATGACATTTGTTTTAATAATGTAATCGCACAGAAGTTACTTTTGTGACCAAGTTCATTTTTAGGCGTTCTGAAAGCATTTCTGTGAACTGTAGAAAATCCGAACTGATAATATGGGTTTGAGGGGAGGGGGCATGATACGTGATAGAACTTACATTTTCTGAGCACTCGTTGAATTTCGTTTCAATTCGACAATTTTTAAAATCTCAAGTTTTTTAATTTCAGCAAAAAATCACTCGCGAACCTTCCGGCGAGAATTTTGAATCATTTGAGACAATCCGACAACCCGAAGGTGAAAGGGGTCCAAATTTTTGCGAACCGAACTTGATTTATACGCGTATTAATGGTATTTAAATTGTAAAAAATTGTAAAAGATGGAAAAAATTGTTTTCTCACTGAAGGCTTCAGATTGACTAAAAAAACGAAATATAAATTCGAAGAGAAGAGGTTGATATGAGCAGGTAATCAATTTTTTACATTCAACTGAAAATCAAAAAATCAACTTGAGAAGCTGAAAATTTGACTGGGGGAGGGATGAGGGTGCATGCGCTTTTAAAAAATCAGTTTTGTTGAAATCGGAGCTAGATGATTAAATAGGTTTCACATGTTAAATTGATTCCCGAAAAATTGAACGCCGAATTGAAAACATTTCAAAATTCATATTCCAATGAAATAAAGAGTAGATTTTTGATAAAATAAATTTAAACGGTCAATTTCGAAACGTTGCAATTCTATGGTCAATTCCTTGGAAACATTGGGAATGAAAACTCGATAGACAAGTTTCCTTATTGGTTACAAAATATGCATTATGCATCACATAAAAACTGCACCAGATATTATAAAAAAGCCGAGATAGATTCGTAATGAAAAAAAGGGGTAAAAATCAAATTTCAAAATAGCTAATTTTTCGTTTCACGAAACAGATAAAACAAATTACCTATACTTATTAAAAGATCAACACCACCAACGTCGACGACGACAACGACAACGTCGACTCATTATTACACGACGACACTAGCAGCATATTCTTAGAAGGCATAAAAATCCAATCTGTGGGTCAAGGGGAAGGGAGGAGGAAGTATCGAGCCATTGAGAAATTTTAATGTGTTAACTGATAGGTGAATTCTGCGAAAGTAATCGAATTAATAGCTATTTACGACTATAACGAGGAATTTAATAGGCTTCGGGTATACATACTAACGATACCAATAAATTTCTCCAAATCATTAATTTTCCGTTTAATAGAAATTTTAATAGATTTCAGTTATGTAGCAATTACCATCTACGGTACCATTATTTAATTCCGATTAATACATAATTCAAAAGGTAACAAACTTAGTAGGTACCAATACGTAAACTGAACGTTTTTAATTTACCAAAGTAGACAGATTTTAAAATCCGTGTAAAAAAATTTAATCAGATTCTAAAAAAATTCTAAATATTGGGGCTTCTGACTAAAGTGATTAAATGGAATTTACAGATTTATGTAGGTAGTCCCAAATTGGGTGAAGTATACCTAGTTACGAGTATTTATCATCTGTCAGCAAAGTTTACAAAGGTGTCAAAATTTCTACAGTTCCTCCAAAAATGGAGATTGGCAAAAAAGGTTTCTCGTATTTTTTGTTGCAAATATTTTTTCCTCGCAGATCCTCAGTTGCACTTATTTGGCAAAAATCTTGAACAGAATTTAAAAAAAAAAAATAAGTTCTTCAAAAAAATTTATTGCATAAGCCGAGTTTTGTAATGGTAGAAGGGACTTTTGGAATAAAAAATATGGTATGCTCATTTTGCCTGTTTTCATTATTTCAGGGGCTGTAGAGGGTGTAAATTGCACAGCGCTATCAGAGTTGGACAAAACGACTGCTGAAGAAAGATCTTTCTCAAAAAAAGACAAAACTGCATTTTCAGTGGGAAAAATGGTTGAAAAATTAGCCAAAGTGATGACTTTTTTCGCAGAAAATTGGAAAAATTTTGTATTTTGAGTCAAAAAAAATTGCACTTGAGTGAGAAAAATCGAGAAAGGAAACATGAACTTGTTTCCTCACACATCCAGATAACTTTTTAATGAAACTACATAAAGGTTTGTTCCATCGACTGCACAACGACGACATCGTTTAAATTTATAATGATTTCGGAAGAAAGGTTGGTTCAACAATGTAACCTACATTATTCCTCAAAGCTTGAGGCTAGTCGAAAATCTAAAAACTTGTGAACTGCCTATGTAAACATGACATATGTACAAAATACCGGTACATACATCGAAGTACCTTCATTTCATTTTACAACAATTTAGTCGAACTGCGGGCTCACATTAATTTCTAATTAAAACCTTCAGTAGGTTACCTAAATTAAATTAAAACTCGTTAAATTTTTCAAAAAAAAACAACAATTCGTTCGTATCCAATTATACGAATGAAATTTTTAAATGTAACTAGTCTACAAAATTATCAATGAACTAAAAAAATAAATATAACCACACACTACAACTACAAGAATAAGAAAAAACACGCAAATACGAATAAAAAATAATAAAATCTCCAACGAATCACATTAAATATATTAACAATATACGCCCCTAATAATACGTTATAAAAAACTCGACCCCTTTGATAATTCGGCTCATCGTAAAACTTTCACAGACGATCACTCTACGACAAAACACATTCCAAAACATGCAATAAAAAATTTCCAAAATCACGTTCTACAGGATCGTAAATTAAACATTCTCCTCTATACAAGGATCAATCCAATAAAAGAATAAATACCAAAAATGAAAAAAAAATGAAAAATAAAAGGAATACAATAAAAACATTAAACCGACACGACGAATATATTCTCACTTATTCAGGCACGAATACGCATACACCGTTACTTTTTTCTCTTTTAATATCATTACTCCAAAAATGAAACGAAAAAGTAAAAGTAAGAAAGAATAAAAGAAAACCACTCTTTGAAAATGAAAACTGATAGAGAATAGAAAACTTAATCGCAACAAGAATAATTTACTAAAATACTCAGTAAGATAGACAAAGATAGAAAAAATAAAAACAAGAGAGTACGAGTGAGAGAGAGACAGTGACAGAGAAAGAGAGAAACAGCGTCAAGCAGACACGTACCTTAATCCATCTTCTAACCATCAAAATAAAAGGGTATCATTAGTTTGGTATTACACTCCTTCAACTTTCAAAATAGTATATTTCTTGATAAAACCTCCTTCCCTCGATAACTTAATCAAAACCACAATTAAGTGGCAAAATTTAATAAACCGAGATCCGACGAGACATTGCTTCCTTATTCCCAATATAAAACGGTAAAATTAATAGGTAAGTAATGTGACATCGTTTCATCTCGAACTTCCACAATATCGTATAAAAATTTATCGACTTTGTAACCCATATTACGTGTACGGGGAGAATTATATCTATCTATGTACCATACCATACCATACCATACCTACACTATAACGAATATATATATCTTCAAACATATCCGCGTATACCTACGTGAATTTACGCAAATATCATCTAAATACTTCGCACACGAGCTCGTTACAAGCTATCGTACGTATCATTCTACGTACGTTTTGTAAATAAACTCTACACTAACACCGTAATTCATTCGTGTCTTGAAACATAAATGTATCATAAAGGAGAACCCTTCTCTACATGTTGCTGTGGCAAACAATATGTCTTGAAATTTATATAGTCGTACGTTTGCCCCAGGAACATAGAAACACTTTTTATTAAGGAGTCAAAATTTTTTGCGAAAAAAGTTTTCTTTTGTTGAAAGTTTATGATGTTCGATTTCTTTCAACTCTAACCGAAACCACTATCGAATTCGATAAATCTAACAAGGAAATTCCATTTTTCTTGCAGCCCAGACTTTTTCCAACCAATTCATAGATCTTACGATTTTATCCATAAGATGTCTGATGAGTACTGAGTGGATGTCAATACGTGTTTAGGTGGAACCTGCAGAGAGCACTAACAAGAGAAATAGTTGGATGAACATTACAACAATCTTTAAAATTTGCTTTGAAACATATTTTTAGCTATGGTGACTTGAAAACGGAAAAAACAACTTTAGATTTATAGCATAACTTTAAAATTTAAAGGCTCAAAAAATTTAAACAGAAAAATCCCCCCTCCCCAATTGATTATGAAAATAAACAGTGCTTTGCAAACTGAATAACATATTATTATGATGATTCTTTACCCGACATCAAAATTGAAGGGGCCAAATAACATTTAAAATTATGGAAATTGTAAAATTCTGATCAATTTCAATATTGGGCAAAAAATCATCACCACATTCAATTGATTTTTTGGACTCCGAAAAATCTAGATTGTTTCAAAATTTGACTTTTAGACATTTCACGGGATATGATAACATCGTGTTCGGCTCTTTGAACTTGTGATTAGATTATGTCAGACTAGAATGTCCACTTCAGTTTGACATAGCAGGAAGAGCAAAAGCATACCCATCTTACGAGTAGTTTTATACTTTCATGGGTAGTAGGTATGGAAATTGACATGACCAGGGAGGTCCAGTGGGGTTTTTTCACTGGGTTTCGGCCCTTTTCCACAAATTGGAATGGAGAGTTCAAAATTGATCAACAAGAATTTAAAAAACTATACAAGTCAGTCGGTACACACTTTGCATTGCATGTTTGATGAAAATGAAATATTTAAACAAGAATACCGACTTAATATAAAATTGGAAAACATAAAATTCAACAATGAATAAAAGGTCAACAAAATTCAAAATTCTATTTTGAGGAGATTACTTTGACCTCCTCTTCAATTAAATTTCGAACATCTTGGCAAAGAGGGAATCACAAGTTCAGGGCTTCGTGTGACATTTTCAAAAATACCATTTTTTTCCAATGTCAAAAATAAGCAGCACATTCAGTCAACCCTTTTTTCTCTGTAGAACACGTTACATGGTCACATCCAAACCCAACGTATTGGCAATCACTCATCAACTCCAATAGAATTATTTAACTGCCACCAAAAAAATCGAATTCAGTTGGATATGAAGTTTTATCTTATCTGATCAAATTGTATTCAATCGGATCTAATTCCTTCATATGGGAAGAATGTAGATGATAATTACAAAATCCAGAAAAAATTTATTATTTTTGCTACCTATAAAAGTTTGTTGAAATTTTTTCAATTCTAAGAACTGAGCAAAAGGTCGAGTAATTCGGCAGTAGAGACAATTAACAGTGACTATCCCTGGGTTGACCAATATCACATCTTTTTCACTCTCCCCTCTCAATTTTTTCTTCACCTATTTTCCTCTTCGCATGTCAGAATAAAACCAAGAAAAAGTTCATCCTTAAAGTGATAAAAAACTGAATTTTTTCCAAGTTCATAGGTACGCAAGTGTTTTCAACATCTATTTTTGGTAATTGTCGAGATAAGATTTCCAACAAAATCAGAACAAGAATTTCTAATTTCAACACCCTGAAAAAATGTAAAATTCATATACATACCACTAGAAGAAAGCAAAATTCGAAAAATATCTCGTAAAAATTTTTTAAATAAATCGAGAACAAACTTAGCACATTCTTCGTTCATTTTTTAAAAAATTCCACTACCGCACCGAGACAACCCCGATGTCACATATTTCATCAACGAGAAATTCTATTACACGATATCCAGTACGAAACGAACCTAACTCATAGTGGGCGTTGAAATAGGAAAAAGCTGTACCCGGAATTCGAGATCGCAAAACGAATACTTTTTCGATGCTCGAGGCGGTTGAAACTTTCATCTAGATTTCATACGTTAAGAAGTACGTAGTTTTACTCATATAAACGTAGTTTAAAACGAATTACGCGAGGTCACGAACTTGCAACTTTTGCTATTTTCGTACTCGCCGGGAAAAAGATTCCAGGTGAATGTGCCTAGTACCCAGCTACTAAATACCACATACTCTATACCGTACATTTAAAAAGACACCAGGCATCCAGCACTTAAAAATATAAACCCCCATAAAGATGAAAAGGGAGAATAAACTCTACAACCAATTTCAGACAATCGTAGATACCGTCGACGTTTTTAAAAAAAAGACGAGGATAAAAAAAATGCGTGTTTTTTCTTACCTGTAATCGTAGCTCAGTGTTGAAATAACAATACATATCGTCTACCAATTAAATTATCGCAAAGACCTTTTCCAAACGCTTTTAAATACCTAGGAAACGAAACCTATGGTCCACACCAAGAAATTGGCAAATTCATCTAACAGGTTATCTATAAAAGTGCATCAAGGTATTTAGCCAGTGCTGGGATTCACTACCAATTCTCTATGCGAATTCATCTACTCGTAAAGGGTTCTCA
Source organism: Pseudococcus longispinus (assembly GCA_900064475.1). NCBI lineage: Eukaryota > Metazoa > Arthropoda > Insecta > Hemiptera > Pseudococcidae > Pseudococcus > Pseudococcus longispinus. The sequence continues at coordinate 11,152 of FIZU01007396.1, forward strand.
AAGGGTTTGACAGACTGTATACGACGATACAACCCGATCGGTTGTACTAAGCACGTATGTATAAAATTACACAGGGGTGTTTGGGACGAAGATACTTCGGCTAGGTAATTATTTTGATGGCGAGAAAATGGACCAAGGTTACTAATGTATTCGTACGTCACCGAGTATTCCAGTCATGACGGCGACAGGAGAAAGTACTGTGCTATCGTCGGTTCCAGGCATATTCGAATTCGGAGCCAACTGTTGATTGGAATTATCGCAATGCGTCGTGATACCAAGCAAACAGTACGGATCACTGTAACCTATTAAAAATTTTCTTACTTATGCGAATACGAGCGAGGAAAAAAATTCATCCGGTGGGAGGACGGGTGGGGAGGTTTAATTCGACGCCGAAAACGTACTCGAGCAACTTATCAACGTTTCGAGAGACACAGGGTAACACGCTTGTACAATTTGACGTCGTGAAATATTACCCGATGCTCATTTATAAGAATTTAATTAACCATGGTTTGAAATGACAAATTTATTTTACACCGTCATCCGTACCATTAACACTTCCATTCGTTCATGTCGCATTAAAAAATATCAACCCAACGCCAGCGAATTAAACGTTCACGATGGTGCAATATTTTTACATAAAACAAGCTGCGTTGCCAAATACCACATCCCAGTTCATCTAATCCTATCGTAATACCGCGTTCGACCGTTAAAATTGAACGTATTAAAAATATAATAAATAAATAAATACCTCGAAGCCTCGAAAAAAAAGCCAAACAGAAAAAACCAAGCCTCGAAAAAAAAATAATTAATCGTCGATGTCGAGCAGTTAATAAAATTTTCGGAATCAAGCGGTCCCCGTTTATGCTGTCAACCGAAAAATTAAAAACTCATCTTCGAAGGCACCAGCTCCAAAAACGGAGACCGAAAGCGAGGAAAAAACCTGGCTGTCGGTAAACTTTTTTGATTAAAAAGGATCAACTTTAATTTCTACTTAATCCGGTTCTCTGTTAAAGCTAAACAGGTAATTGAAAAACATAATCTATTGCTTAACTTTCAAAGTCATCCTTTATTCTGATTAAATTTCAACACGCTAATGCCCCTAGTCCAAATAATGCCCATACATACGCAGTTAACGAGAAACAAATATAAAGGCACCCAGCAACAGTTTATTTATACGCGTAACTGCTCGTCGTCGCTCTCTATCATTCGATACAAATTACTTGGAATTCACATCGTTAATGTACTCCAAAGTAATGGCGTTAAATAAAACTCCCCGCGATATTGCTATACATAGGTATACCGGTATCGGTACTTTTTTTTACATACATTATCCACGCTTCACTGTGCCAAAACGTGTTCATTTATGCACGCGATCGATAAAACATAAATTATGTAATACCGAGCACTCCTATACCTATTAGAATACACCATTCGGTTAAATTCTTTTCAGATTTCAAATTAATACGTCCACCGGATATTATTTTGCGATCGTCAACGATCTATTTAGACGTTTCATTCTCGTCATCGGTAATTTCGACGTAGAAATAATTTTAAAATATATTTCGATGACAATCGACATTGTAAGTATACGGGTATTACAGTTCACGAATTTACGATCAAAACAAATTTGCAAGCGACAGCTAACGTCAATTTATTGATTGGGAGAGGTAAATTGGGGAATTTTATCCAAAAAGTACCTATTACAGAGTCGTGGAGAAGTCTTTTTAATATGTTCTGGATACAACTGTATTTGTTATTACGGCGTTTCAAGTCTGCAAATCAATGTACACCTGAGAGTACGCGGATTTACGGCAAACCGAGTATGCAATTTTATTAACACGTTTGGATAAATCTCGCGGCGAACCGGATATGCAACTTATCAAACACCTTATATTGAATATCTCGATACAAATATTTCAATTTTTCTGGGCTGGTTTTGTTTGTGGTTTTATGGTTTTGGGCTTGTAAAATTTCAAGAAAATTTCAAATATTTCGACCTTATGGACTTGAAAATTTCAAGAAAAATCCAAATCAGACATTTTGTCAGACAGCTTTTTACGTATGCCTAACGCTGACTTTTAGACATTTTATGAGACAGCCAATTTACCCATCCCAATGAGTAAGAGTATATCCTATATTTTATAGTTTCATGGGTAGTATGTAAATGGGGGGGACATTTTTTGCTCATATTTTTCAGTTCAATATTGAAGATTAGTGACGGTCTTGGTGAACCTTTGATCTTACTCCTACACTTTATGCAGCCGCTAATGACTTCTATTCTCGATTCAATCAAGAAACAATATTACACGCTCATCGTTCATAAATGAAAGAACCCGATTAAGAAACCGTCGACGAATTGAACAGCTACACGGCACGACACGAGGCGACATAGAAAACGTAAAAATCATACGCGACATTGCACGCGGTATACGACGAGTATAAGCGATAATTTGACACAAAAGAAAGATGACTTTTACATCGTTGTTTAAACCATTGTAACAAACATTTCAACGACGTAGGATTTTGCTAGATTAATTTTACATACATCAGGGGAGTATAAAAGCTCGATAAATACGTACGCTGGGCGGGGGCACGTCGCTCGGTTTATTTATTACCGCTTTAAGCCTTTTGGAAATTAAACAATGGACATTTAATGACAAACGGTTGATTTGAGTTTTCGAAATTAAAATTCGTTAATTTCGAGGTACGCGGTACTTTGGCGTGGAATTATATCGCGGCGGTCATCGAGCGAGAGTAATTTTTTATAATTCGAAACACACCATCACAGTGTACGTGAAAAATTCGATTACGTAGGGTCGAAAAAAAAATCAATTTGTAGTGGTTCGAATAAAACAAGAATTAAAGTTTTATCACAATCGATGTAAAATGAAAAAGAGATAGAATAAAATTGCATAATAACACAGGCACTCGCGCAGAATGATAATCTCGAATTAAAATTGTTTTTTTTTGTTCGTCTTCTTCTTCCTTTTCAAATCGCAATACCGCAACGTGAATTCAATTGGGAGATTAATTTTATAATTAATTTAAATTGCAGTCGATTACAATACATAATGCATTACCATTTAGAACGTAATCGATGTAAGATAACAAGTTAATAAATTTAAAACATTATTTCTCGACTATGGATAAAAATACGTAAGTACTAAACGTAAAAAAATAATATTTTCGAAGAAAAAACTACGTAAAGTAAAACTTCACTCACCATTTGCATCCTTTGCTTCTAATCCATCTGCTTCTATGACAACCACATTGAGCACAATAATTGGAGGCTGCGAGAGAGAGAGAGAGAGCAAAAAAAAACACGAAATATGAATTACTTTCCATTTACCGAGATCTTTAATAAAACGTATTAAGAGAATTAAGACACCATATGGAAGAATTTCGTACCTTGAGACGTAAAAAATACCGTTTATTTTTTCACCGCATCTTCCAGATTCAAAGTCTGAGGATAAAAGCACGAAACATATCTCTTAATTTAGGTTACCAGTGAATTGTAAGGCGGTCGCCGGATGACGTTAATTGGTCAAATTAAGCGAATATTCGCGCCAGTGCATTAAACTTTCGCAATCTGCGATGCGAGGCAAGCCCGACGTAAAAACCACTTCCATAGATTACGTTTTCACCCTCCTTCATACCACCTTGACGCCGGAACAAGTGACAAAATTAAAACCTACCTATCATTTTTGGAATTCAACCTCGAGGATGACCCTTTTTACAGTAATAAACATTTCCTGTATATTTTTTCTCAACGCTTAAACACCCTAATAGAGTCCTTATCCGAATAAACGGCTGCTATATCATCTTTCACGATTAATAAGTTGTCTGACAAAATAATACTCGTAAAAGGGGTAAAATAACTACTACAAAGGAACTGAATAAAAACATTTGTACTTTTAAAGCAAATAAGTTGCATGGTCGTGTAAGCGAAGGATAAATTCCAAAAGTTTAGGTAAACAAGCCTTCTGTTTGCAAATTGGGAACCCTGCCAAGTTGTAAGTTTTTCTTTTACTTTCCCTGTTTTCAAAATTTACCATTTTAAGGTTCGAATAACGTTATTTTCGGTTAGATTGGATCGTGGAAGTGTGAAAAGTTCAATTTTTTTATTCAATTTAGAAATTCATCGTTCGATTATAATTTCTGATCGTCAATGTGGAATTGGAAACCCCCTGAAAGTTTCATTTTTCAAAAATCTATCGACGTTGACTTGTTAGATTCTCTGGCAATTTTCCATTTCAAAGTTTGAAGAGCTAATGTAATTTTCATCATTTTTCGAATTTCCAGAATGCATGTGGAATTAATTTCGGATTTTGATATTGATACGTCTTAAGAAGAGGGGGAGCGGAAGGAAAATTTTTGCGTCGCTAAATTTTATCAACATGCATGACTTTTTGGAGTTGAGAATCGCTGGGATTCTTATGAGCCAGATCACTTTTGGGACGTGGAAAATTTCAGATTGTAAAATTGGTTCAAACGTTTAAAAAATTGTAAAAATTGTCATAACCATGCAAAATATGATTAGATCATTCAAAAAAGTCACCGTCATTTCCATACTACCCACGAAACTATAAAACATAGGATATGCTTTTGCAGATTGAAAATTTTTTACAGTCCAAAAAAGTGTGACAAAATATTTAAAAGTCAGCATTA
>FIZU01007415.1:0-11133 GCA_900064475.1 Pseudococcus longispinus
TGTAAAATGATGAAAATCAGCTTTCCTAACGCATTAGCTGCGTTAGAGTTTTTTTTTTCTATTTGCGACTGTATATTAATAAGAGACATGATATGCTATTTTGAATAAAGGACATACCCAAGATAAAGATCCTGATTTGAAAAGAAAAAAATTAGAGAAAAATCATTGTAAAAAAAAAATGGAATTAATTCTCTTGTCGCGCAGGAAGGAATAATTGATGATCTTGAATTAGAGCTTCTTAAAGTTAAATGTGCCTCGAAAAGAGCTTGCGTTTCAAGAACATAGAAGATATTTTATATTTTTCATAGAATGTGCTTCTTCTTGTTTTGTCGTCGTCCTATGTACTCGTATGTGTTATAGTAGCCTCTCTTTACATAAACCTAGAAAAATCTAGTTCATTGCTCCGGTATTTCACCATCACGCATGCTACGATTCTTCTTATATTCGATGTAGGTATTCGCTTGTTGTGTATTATTCTTCTACGGACAGTCTGGCGATCGAAAGTGCGTAAATATGTGAATCTTAGTCATAAATGCCCATGGTACTTGGCGTTTTCTTTATTCATCGTCATTTTTTTTTTGGCATTGCCAGAAAACTCGTTCGATTTTTCGCCATCGTTTGGCGATTGAAATGTGATTTTGATCGATGAAAAATTAACTTTCTGTGTTGTCGCATTGGAAGAAATATAAAAATCTGGACGATCTGATTCGATGGTTGGTTCGTACTCCGGAGCAGGGATTTTGCTATAGGATGAGCTAAGTGGGATTTGGCCCTACTAAAGTCATTCCACAGGGGGGGTCTAACAGATCTTGAGAAAGTTGAAGCTGTAAAATATCATGAAAATAGCTGGAAATTCACTTCCAAAAATCATATTATGTTGAAAAAAATCCATAAAATCGAAAAATTACTTGCTATGGAATACTTGATGTAGGTAATTCTATTTTCGCGTGATTTTTGATTGTGGACATCTGTCGCAATTCGAAAGGCCTTGACTGAAAAAAAAATCAAATAGAAATTGTGAATTGAAATGTTGGAAACAGGTTTAGTTGTAACAAAAATATCGATCTAATGCTTCCATCGTTTTTATGGGGCTCGTTTGCGAAGACGAAAATTGAAAAACAAAAAGAAGGGGTTGACAAGAACCAAGAAATGCACGAAATTTTCTTCGTTTTAAAACTTCAATTTGGAGTTTAATTGTTGGAAATTTTTCTCGTGTAATTGTGATTTTCAATGTAAACTAAGAATTGATGAGAAAATTGACAAGAAATTCCAAGTCAAAATTGAAAAATAAGAGTCAACTTTGAAGTCAAGTCTTCGACTCAAAAACAGATTAAACTTCTGGAGTTGACTCACCAAACATCCAAAAGAGCGGCTGTTGACTTCTCCAATATTATAACTCATTTTTAAACTTTTTTTGTTAAAATTACTCCAGCCTCTGTAATAGCTAGAAAGAGAATTTGTTTAAATCGACTAGTCTCGACGTACATGATGACCCATTTAGAAGGTCGATGGTTTTGAAAATGAAAAAGAAAAAAAAAACGTTGACTGCAAAAATTTTGAAAACTAAGCAACTTGAAAAAAAACAATAGCTTTTAGGAGAAAGAGAATTTCAAGCTCTGAAATTTTCATCCCTTGCGTTTTTTTCCTAACACCCTTAGTTTGACCAGAAAATCCAATTTTATGGGAAATTCACGAAGTCAATAATTTCAAAAATGAAGCCCCCCTAGAAAAAAATTAATATCTCGTCAGAAAAAAAGAATTTCAAGCTTGACAAATTTCATCCCTTGCATTTTTTTCATAGCGCCCTTAGTTTAGCCAGAAAATCCACGTTTATGAGAAATTTACAAAGTCGATGTTTTGAAAATGAAAAAAAAAAAATTGTATTAAGCATCGATTTTATACATTCTGGTCAAACTAAAGGTGCTACGAAAAAAATGCAAGGGATGAAAAATGTAGATCTTGAAATTTTCTTTCTCCTTTGAATCAATGTTTTTTTTCTGGGGAGCTCAGTTTTCGAGATTTTTGCAGTCAAAGTTGTTTCATTTTTGAAATAATCGACTTCGTAGATTTCCCATAAACATGTATTTTCGTGCCAAATTAAGGGTACTACGAAAAAAATTCAAGGAATGATAATTGCAGAGCTTGGAATTCTTTTCACCTTCGAGCTATTATTTTTTCCCAAGGGTGCTTAGTTTTCGAGATTTTTGCATTCAGTGTAGTTTTTTTTTTTCATTTTCAAAACTATGGGCTTTCTAAATAAACCATCATGTGTATGGGCCAAAATTTATTAAAAACGACAATTTTTTATTCTGGCACCTCACAAAGGAAGGAAAAATTGAGATACCTAACAAAATTTTGAATTTGAAGAAATATTGTTATGGGTAAAACATTGAATTTCATGAAAATGCATATTTATGTATGATGAAGAAAAAGTGAATATTTCAAAGGATCTATACAATTCATAAAATTTCGCGATGAATGAGCACAATTTCATTTTGCATATTTTTGGGGTGAAAATAGCATATTTCGACATATTATCGTTTCTCTTCTTGCATGGCTTTGCTAAACTCAGGCCAAAGTAATTGATTTCTGGCCGATTTTTTGCTGCCAAAATTGTAAAATTGTAAAAAAATGCCACCAAAAGGTGTTCAAATTTGGGTAAAAACTTTTTTTTGAATTGCTGTTCGATTTTTCATTTCAATTTTTTATTGTTGAGGATTTTCAGCGCAATAATTTTTGCATATTTGGGCTCAGAAATGTATATTTTAGCATATTTTGAGATTTTTTTGCATAAAATTCAAAGCTTTAGTTAGGAGTATTTTTGCTTACTCTGAATAATGTAGGGAATATAAAAGGCTCTGATATGCTAAGGGGGTCAATCGGCCTCTGATCGAATTTTTGGTCAATTTGATCGATTACTAATGAAATATTTTCGTTCGATGCACGTTCGTCGATATGAATTTGTCCGAATGCAGCAACTAAACCGAGTAAAATTAGGTTTCGGCATGGGTCGCGTGATTACACGTTGAAGAAAAATGTAAATTTTCATTATAATCCGTCGAAAATTCTCGATGCTTGGGAGTTGACCGATCTTCAGACAGAACAGATTACTCCGCTGGTCCATAATTTCGCATTACAGAACTCTAGTCGAGTTTCGTCTTTGGAAAAAACAAAAAACCTTATACTTATGTACCTGATATTCTCGCATATTTCCATAATTAGACGGGTCGATTTGTTTAAAACCATGGTAAGGCGAGTCGGGGTGAAGATTATAAATACTTGTGTACAAACAAAGAATACGTACAACAGAAAAGATGGGACGAGACGTATTTAAAAGCGAAGAACCTCCTGGAGAAAGAGTGAAAAACCGGCTTGGTATATGCATTTAGTATACCTAAGCATAGGTAGAGGTACCACATATCGTATATACGATAAGTACCATGTGATACTATTGACTTGAGGCGAGCAAATGGGAGTACGAAGTGTAATAATGATTCTCGCCTCGTCTTAGTGCAACCTATTACTCATCTGTGGGTACCTATGTCGATGTCGACGCGACGTGGCTCAGCATTGTATTAAAAAACGATAATCTTCACAATCAACGAGCTATCTGTCAGGCTAGATCCTATGGTGCGAGTGCGTACGAGAAGTATGCGTGTATAAAAAAAAAAACAAAAGCCATTAAAAAACAACCTCGATTATTTTTCCTCGTCTTTCGAGATGCTCGAAAACATTAATTAAGGTCTGATTAGAAAAGATGAGACTGTATGTGAGGCGATGTTATTCGGGCTCGTATTGTTTTGTGTTTACCCTTTGAGGCGATTATCGAGCAATATAGATCAACGTGGTTCGACTTGGGTGCAATGACGTCAGCCTGGCTAGAGGCTTATCGTATACGATACGTCGATAGGTACTTCCTTTCGGTGCGATAATTCGTTGTTTGGGGTCATTTGACATGAGCATACACGTGTATGGCACAAGGCACCAGAAGGATGATCCATGCGAACAATTTAAAGTCGATTGCGATCAAGAACAATGCTTCATATGCAACTTAGCTGCTGTGTCGTCGTCAATATTGCGCAATAAGTACATAAAAATTCGACGTGGCCTAGGCACTATCTAGCATTGCTCGTATGTTGGCAATTTCGCCGAAGAATTCGCCTCGTACCTTGAAACCGTTCCAAATTCGCACTGTATGAATTAATTTGAACGGAACGATTGCGTCAACATACAAATACGAGTCGTAAACTCGATTAAGGCTCGGTATTGAGATGGAGCTAATTCGATGAACTTCCCAGACGTGTCTGACTGTCCAGCTAATAGCCCTGAATACGTTGCAATCGTAACAATGTACGAGTGCCTAGACCTGCCGTGCTGAAGACAGCTCTCGAAGCTGGCTCAACCTTTACACGATTAATCGGTGTCTCTCAGTCTCCGAAGTCGCTTGTTTACTCGAGCACCGCAGCATACTCGTACACACAGTTACATCATTAACGTAAAAAACGCAAGGTATACTCGGTCGCTATACTTTAGACATAAGAAAGTGAAAGTATGTTAAGATATGCAAGTATATGTATACGTACAGCTTACGAATGTGTACCTGTATTTTTACGTGTATTCGAGTAAATTGTACACGAGTATGGGGCCGCCAACCGCGGTTCAAATAGGTCCAGGACCCAACGACCCGATTAATTTGACATCAATGTCTTGACTTGTGATGTATGATTCAGGTGGTTATGATTATGACTGACTGGTTGTTTGTTGCGAATGGTTCTGATGGAATTTTATGAAGGAAATGGCGATTGGTGAATGGTTGGATGGTTATTGAGAGAAAAAATCCTTTTTTTCAGTTTGAGAAGAAAGTTTTTGAGGAATTTTGCTTTGAAATTCTTGGCTTTTAGTGATATACTCGTACGTATTATTCTAAGGAAAAGACTTGATGTTCCAAGAAAGGGAGTAATTTAATGTTCACATTACATTACCGGTTTTACTTGAAATGGCAATTGTTGAGTTGAAAAATTCTTCAAAGTCCCAGTTTTTGAAATAGGATGTTCCTTTTTGAAAAGATTTACAAATTCCACCGGCGGCATATTATGAGTATATTTCATCAGATATTCTTGATACACTGTTTGAGAGAAAATCAATGAATTATTAAAATTCACTTTTCTTTTCTGTTCGTATTTTTGAAATAGGATTTGCGACTTGAAATGTGATTTGCAAAGAACAAATGATTTTCTATAGAAAATTATTTGTTCTTTGCAAATCATTTCAAACGTTTGAAATGAGGTGCTTGCTTTTTTTCTCGTTCTTTTCAAGAAAAAGTTGTACTTATAATTTAATTTGTAGTGCAGTCAAAAAAGTAACTTTCGTGCGATTAATTTGTTAAAAGCGACTTTATGGCTGAGTCTTAATCTAGAGTCTACGAAAAATAAAATGAGCTTCTTCCCTTGAGAGTCCCGTATCTCCGCTTCTAAACCAGTTTTCGAAAAAATATTCAAAAAAAAGTTGTAGATTGAGATCCGAGCGATAATTTCGGTTATTACAAAAATTTTGATTAGACCCCTCCCTCCCCACCAATTGCCCATAATACGTATGTAAACCGCCCTTAAACGTTGATTGTAGTGTCGGCAGTTATCTCGATGCAATTTTGGCTTGCAGTACAGTCCAGAGGAAAAAATAGGTTCTGTGAACTGTCGATTCGATTGCAACTTAGCCTGGCAATTCGAGAAAACAATGAGCAGATTATCAATTTTTTCCCCGTTTTTTTCTGGGGTCATAAATCTCATCTCTGTTCCTAAGGCTCCAATTGAAAAAACTTTCAAACAAAAGTTGTAGATTGAGATTCTTGGAATAATTTCGGTCGTCACAAAATTTTTGATTGGACCCCTCCCTCTTCTCCAAATTCGCATAATACGTATGAAAATCATCCGCGTAATTCACATACGTATTATGTAAAATTGGATCGGAGGGAAAGGTTTAATGAAAATTTTTGTGATTATCAAAATTATTCCTGCTGTCTCATTCTATAACTTTTGTATGAAAAATTTTTCAACAGAGGCGTTATGGAACGGAAGTACGAGACTTCCAAGAAAAAAGGCGTTGACCCTTTTAGAAAAGGCGAGTCTTAAATTGACACATTGGCTCATTTTTTCCTTGTTGCCTCTAGATTAAGATTCAAACATGAAATTGTTTTCAACGATGTAATCTTTCAGGCGTCTTTTTTCCCCTTATTTGTGACTATATTAATAAGAGACTTACTCAATTTTGAATAAAGGACATGAGATAAAAGCCCTGATTTAAAAAAAAAAAACTGAAGAAAAATCATTGGAAATAATCACCAAATCGTAGAAAAAAATTGGAATTAATTCTCATGTTTTGTAAGAAGGAATAATTGATGATCTTGAATTAGTGCTTCTTGAAGATTATTGGGCCTGGAAAAGAACTTGCGTTTCAAGAACATTGATCTTTTCTATTTTTCATAGAATGTGCTCCAAAATGCACCTTTTTGAAATGTTTTGGAAATTACGTCGAAATCCTTCGATGTACGGCAAAAATTGGTTAAAATGCAGAAAAAATTATCTACATTTCCTAAAACCTCCAGCTCAGATTTTCTGGTTTAGCCATAAGTCTTGTGTCCGTGTATCTTGAGCCCTGCTGCATACAATAATAAAAGGAGGCCGATGACTCTTTTATTGCTAATACGGAATACCTTCCTTTCTGGTCTTCATCATTGTTCTGAATACGATAGTTTTTTATTTTTATTGCCAAATTTGGTTCTTTCTTGGACTGGGTTGTAATACACAGGGTGGCATAGAAGGATGCATATTTTGAAATATAAAAAAAAACGTAGACTGCAAAAATATTGAAAATTGAGGCCTTTAGAAAAAAACTAATAGCGTGTAGAGGTAAGTGAATTTTATAACACCCTTATTACTTTGGCCAGAAAATCCACTTATGGGAAATTCACGAAGTCGATACCTTAAAAAATGAAGCAACTTTGGCTGCAAAATCTCTAAAATTGAGCCTCTTACAAAACACCTAATAGCTTGTAGGAGAAGGAGAATTTCAAGCTCTACAATTTTCATCCCTTGAATATTTTTCATAGCACCCTTAGTTTGGCCAGAAAATCCATGTTTATGGGAAATTTACAAAGTTGATGATTACGTTTTTCAATACACACAATAAATTTTCTGGTCAAACTAAGGGAGCTACGAAAAAAATGCAAGGGATGAAAATTGTAGAGCTTGAAATTTTATTTCCTCTATGAGCTATCAGTTTTTTCCTAGGGGCTTTTTTGCAATCAAGGTGGTTTTTTCATGTTTCAAAATATGCACCCTTGTGTTTGGACCACCCTGTACATAAAGCTTCCTTTCCTTTGATTCAACGACTATGTATAAGCCGGTTTTGAAGCCGACAGATATACTCGCAAATTCCTGACAAAATATCTAGAAGTCACCGTCGAAGAATTTCTTGATGTTTTTCACGAATTAGGTCATAGTAAAAACAACAGCATCATCGAAACACGAGATTGGAACATCATAACGAAAATCCAACGAAATTATTGGATATTGGCCCATGTGATGAACTGACGATCTCTCAAATCGGTATATTGTGGTTCGCCTATTTTCTTGTTAGAAAATAGTTGAGAACATGTGCGTTTTTCTAGCTGCAAATCTTTCTCTTCGTCGCGCAGTTCGAAAAATGTTTTGATGAGGCTCAGGTTCGACGTTTTGCCGAACCGTCGCGGAGCGCTCAACAAAATAAAATTAACATCCAAGTTGCAAATTATGTTTAAAATTAGCGATTTGTAGACAAATAATTTACTTCTGGAAAGTTCTTCAAAAGCTGATATTCCAAGTTGAGGTACACGATGAACAACATTAGAATTCTTGCATTCTAAGGGAGTACTAGCAAAACAACTCCGATAAAATTGTGATGTTGAGAACGGAACACCCCGGTAATTAATCGAAAATAAACTTTGAAGGTACATGTCTCTGCCATGTAGTCTACATGTGGACAATTAGAAGGTGAATTATTGATTGATCCTCCGAGATTGAAGACATTTTTTTGAAAAAAAAAAAACTACTTTTTTAAAAGTTTCTCACTCTTACTGCACAGTTCTCATTCCGAGTAAAATGCTAGAATTGAAAAAAAATACAACAAAAGAGATCTCTTCAGTCTCCACGTAGGTATTTAGAACTTCGTCGCTAATCCTCTTATTGATAAAAATGGAGGAACAAAGCGGGACACGAAGAAGTATACCTATAACCTACGCGTATCAGTGAACCATAAAAATACGCAGCTCTGTTAAAACGTAATATGACATAACACTGGTATATTTTTCACGATCATCGTTCTGCGACGTGATTTTACTCTACGACCGTGCAGCAGAGACCAATGAACAGAGCAGGAGTTTACATAGGGCTTCGAGAGCGAGAGATGTCCCTCGCAGTTGACGAATTAATGAATATCATGTACCTAGTCGACGACAACGATGTTTGCCCACCGCGATGCTGCTTCAAACTGCGGAAATAAAGCAGACCACACGAAACAAAATCACCCATAGGTCGGCTTATCTCGCGTCAAGCTTCCGGATGATTTGCATTTGTGTATTATCTGATTCGGTATCATAATGGTCGATGGAATCGTCATCGATGAAGAGAGAAGAGACGGTTGTAGTCACACCCGCATGTGGTACGTGCGTATTTATTTGCTACGTAAGCAAACAAGAATCGGAATGTTATCACGATGTTGGAGGTGGCGCTCGAGCCAGATAATCGCGGCATCGATAGGTGAATCTCATTGTATCATTTCGTGATCATCGAAGATGCGATGGGTGTACGATCGTGTCGAAAAACCGAAATTCGACGAGCTCGTATTAGAATTACGTAACGTGTAATCCGAAGATCACGAATTGATAAAAGGTCAATTTCACTTTGACCATATTATGCGCGCGAATTTCTCATCGTCGATGGTGCTGGCGCTGCAGACGTGTGCAGATGTTTCTCGTATATAACTCGGAGCTATGGATGTGCCCAAAAATTAATTCGTTAGAGTTTCGACTTCCTGGTACGTAGATGTGCGATAATCTCTGCAGTCTGCAGCATGCTATCTGGAAAATCTGTTAACCGAGCAGTGGTCAGTTTCGGCTCGGATGAATTAGGTGTACGGGCCCATTAACGGTATCCATATCGATGGCAATCGTCGTTGGCCCAGATGGATTATTATTTTCTCCATTACTGCGGTATCTCTCTCTCTGGTAGTGAGATGATGATGATGATGTTTTGCTCTCGAGTGTAACTACACAGGCCAATGCAGGAATGATGACGAAGGTGCGTTGTGCTGATAATAATAGACAACGGGTTCGGTCGGTTCGCTTAGCCTCTTAGTGTTTTGCCCACAGGGTGTAACAACCTATTCATTCCGGTATGACTGACTCCTCATACCTGGAGGTAGTGTTACTGAGTACACTCACTTACCAGATAGGTTTTGTACTTGGGCAACTCGTAGGTAGCTGGTGTAATTTATTGTTTCTCGTTGAGGTATCTCTTTTTAATCCATTTGTGAAGTCTCGATCGCTCTTTCGCTTTGTACGTATCGTTTTAGATATTATTTTCGTAAGTGTAGTATACGATGCCAGATGCACGAGTATATTACATCGAAGATATGATACTGATACCTGCATTCCATCGCGTAAACACCTGTCTGCGATGCTCGCACATCACAATAAAAGTGATGCAGGTCTATCCGCAGCAGACTGCGGTGGTTTTCCTTTAACACGTATGAATAATCGCAACAACTATGATAATTGTAACAGTGTTGCCAGCTCGAACCGTATCCTAAACCGAAACCAATGTGCGTATGCTACTTTTCATTTTCGATTCTGTGATGTGATGTACATAGGATCTATGGCATGGTATCTTCCTCTTCCTAGTGTGTGGATAGCTGGATACTATACGTAGTTGTATGCAGTATGTGACGTATATTAAGTAACGTGGCCGAGATAGTATCAGGTCATAGCGCGCGGTTTCGTGATGACACGAATTTGATATGAGGTCTATATATTTCACGTGCGTATGTGTGTCTATGTCTAGATTGTCTCTCTCGATTACCTACTGCGAGGAATCCGATACAGTAGTTGGAGTGGAGGGATGTAGTTGTGGTGCTACTTCGATACTGATTTGGAATTCTGATCGCGGATGGTGCCCGTATTGGAATGGTGGTGGTGAAGCGAATGAATGGAGGTGGAGACTTGAAAGTTTTAGAGAACAGCTGTAATTGGTCTGATTCATCAGCTGCTTCGTTTGAAGTTGAAGAATATGAGAATATGAGGTGAAGAGTATTCGAGGAATTTTTATACTTCGAGAGTCAGGTTGAGAAATCCTGAGTCAATGATATTGGTAGATTTAGATTGAGTTTAAGGCCAAAAATTTTCCAAATGGTCCGGAATTTCAAAATTTTTGGATCCTGATGCTCGATGACATGTCGAAAGAATGATTTTTGATACAAAAATGGTCAAAAGCTGTCCATTGGGAGAGACTGGCGAACTCATATGAGGTTTTTCTGAGAAATTGTTTTGAAAAAGTCGAAATTTCCATTTTTGCTTCCAAATTTGAAAAGGCTCTGGTGTGGTGAATGGGTCAATTAATCGGCCCGTGGTCGAATAACAAAATTTTTTCAGAGCTTCCGATTTTTTGTGGTAAAATGTGATTTTAGAGCTTCCCCTTAAGGGCTGAACCCCCTCTCCCCATAGTGGTTTTAAGATGAAAAATGCTATCTCAGCGAGTTTCTGATCGATTTTCATCAAACTTGGTATATGGGTACAGGTACTCTAGGGGAACGTTGTAAAATTTTTTCAAATTTTTCCAACCCCTACAATGACCGTGAAATTGTCTTTGAAAACTTCAAATCGCCATCGAGGCGCAATTTTGTTGCGGGCACGAAAAAAAATTGGTTTCTTACTTTTCAGACCATTTTGCAAAAATCACAATTCATTTTATTGTTTTCCAAGTTGAACCTTTTTTAGCCCGTTTTCCTACCTTAACTAGCAGTGGCAGATCTAAGGAAAAGGCCCAGTCAGCAAAATGCCTCAAAAGGGCCCATTTAACATTTGAAAGAATGGTACACCCCCCC
>FIZU01007484.1:0-14827 GCA_900064475.1 Pseudococcus longispinus
CATTTAAAGAAGGTCATGAAAAAGTCATGAATTTGGCTCAGAAGATTTTGTTAGATACCCTGAAAATAGAAGAAATTCAACTGAAAGCAAGAAAAATTGATATGCTAAAATTAGTTTATTCCGATTACGCGCGTCGGCCGACATTGTAGTTGTGATAAGGGTGCTGGGTGTGTTCAACTAGTGTGACGTGTTACCATCCTATTACCCGAAAAAATAAGTTGGAAAAATGCAGGCAAAGTATACGAATAAGTGACTGTTCAGAGCTTGGACCTTTTCCCCTATAGAACAAAAAATTATTCGAGAAAAATTTCCCATAAAATAATACCATTATAATTTAGGATCTCTACCCTCTCCCTCCGGGTTTACCCAAAAATGAAAGGGAAGAAAAAAAAGTTTCGGACAAAAGTTGTTCATTTTTAAATTCTAGACAATAAAAGTTATTACAATTTTTTTATTTCAACCATTGGTTTCTGAGATACCTTTGCCTAAAGTTGCGTATTCATTGACAAAATTTGAAATATTTCGAGTTTGTTACAATTTCCTACAGTTTTCAGCATATAACTCAAAAAATATCAAAAATAGAAAAAAATTATTTTGGTAAAACCTTGCTCCCCATATGATTTTCTACAGATCGATGTAAAAAATTTCCCCCCACCCCGAGACAGGAAGTCCAAAAAAGGCTGTAAACCATGAAAAACAAAAAAAAAAAAATTTTACGCGAATAATTTGAAAATTTTCAGATACTAGAAAAAATAGCACGTCTTACAAAATATTCTTCAAAACATTTTCTACAAAATTATGTCATGCTCGACCTATTCACACTCAAGATGGGAGGGGGAGCAATGGGAAAACTCTCATGATCTGAATGCAAATAATGAATTTTTAATTCAAGTAGAATAATAAGTATTTTAACCCAACGAAAAAACTTGTAAAAAGTCTCAAAACGTAAACTTTTCTTCAATGAGTGAGAGTGAAATGAAAAATGCAATGAGTACTTTCATTATTTCAACATTGAAACCACTAATCAAAATTGTTTACAGGCAAAAAATACTCTACAAATTGCTGAATTGGTGCGTGATTTTGAAAACATCAAGCGTTAGCGTTTACTTACTAAGCACACATAATTTGAAGAGGAGCGAATACGAAAAACAATGTGTTTTCGATGCTGTCTACGTGTTTCTTCTAAAATTATCAATTCAACCGTAAGCACATTTCACATTTGAAATTCTATTCATTATTAAGCTGAGGAAAAAAGAATCGAAATTTCATTCGAGAAACTTATTCGATTCTAAGGGAGTAATATAAGAGGCCGGATCTTTAGTATAATGATGACTCATACATTGGTATATGTATCTATCGATCAATTTTTATGGTCATTCTATAGGATCTGTGAACTTGATCTGATCTCACGATGATAATTTTTTTATTTTCGTATCGAATAACTATTATATAAAGACACGTCATCGTATCATAAATTCGTTTTTGAAAAATTTCCTATTTAAAACTCATATAAATGTTGTATTATTTGAAGAATGAATTGTCGAATCAAAATAATAGGAGATGTATCCGTGCTTCCGCATGAATTAAAGGAATTATGTACCTTATTATCAACCAACACAAAAGATAACAATGGTATTTTGGTGAACGTGGCACTTAATTATTCAGGTAAGTAACATTTTCACGGTCATTTATCGATAATGCGAATTTTATTAGCAATCAGATTTATGATAATTTGCGAAAATGTGTAAAATGATGGAGATGTTGCATTCGCAGCAAATATCAGAAAAATAATTTTCCAGTTTGAGTACAATTATTTAGATACGATTTAGAAATTGATCACAACACATAAAACAAATCGAAAAAGGGCATTTTAAAAACGAAATTTTTATTTCGAAGGTAGAGAAGAACTGATGAACGTTTCGCACGAAATTTTGAAACGATGTTATCGATCAGAATTAGACCCAAATGATATCGATAAAAATTCATTTGACGATTTAGTTTACACGAAACCTTCCGCAGATGTCGATTTGATAATTAGAACATCACCAGATAAACGATTAAGCGAATTTCTTCTCTGGCAGGTAATAATAAACTGAATAGGTAGGTAAAATGATGATAGCGAAAATTACTATTGAATTTACGTTTGCAGAATACACGAAGTATTTTACATTTCATCGATATTTGTTGGCCCGAAATTACAGAATGGCATTTATTAGGTGCAGTATTTCATTACCTACATCACGAAGACAAAATAGTAGAGTTTTGAATGTGTTGGTGCAACACAAGATAGGTAAAAACTCCTCGGTACATTAATTCGGTTTTAAAAATTGGTTCAAAGTTTATTGACATTAAAATTAGTACTACAGACTTGTACATAATATTGCACGTTGTACTTCACCCACATATGTTAATCCTCATTACTCCTGCTGTTCGATGACTATTTCCCAAGTACCTACAATTTTAATATAAAATAAAATGCAGCGGAATATTCACGAATAGTCAAATAAGTACTGTCGAAGCTGGTAAGCAATTTTTCAATTGTTTTATTGGTAGTGTTATTTAACGTGAATTTTACGAAAAAGTGTTTCATTTTTTAGATAACTCGAGTGATTCAAAATGATGTATTTGGGCCAAAAAAAGGACGCGTTTGCTTGTATCGGTGAGTTTTGCCATTAAATTATTTCCTAATTGCGATTATCAGAAAAGAAT
This sequence comes from Pseudococcus longispinus, assembly GCA_900064475.1. Taxonomy (NCBI): domain Eukaryota; kingdom Metazoa; phylum Arthropoda; class Insecta; order Hemiptera; family Pseudococcidae; genus Pseudococcus; species Pseudococcus longispinus. Next base: position 2,710 of record FIZU01007484.1, read on the forward strand.
TATTTACGCTAATCGAATATTTCGCAGCTTTTTTCCTCATTTGCTACTTCTCATCGGTAAAATCGCTCAACATAAAGGAACATCCTTATTCTGTAATTAACATGGAAGACGATACCGAATCGTTGCTAAAATTATCCGAAAATTCCGAACAAACCAAAGAAGAAATTCCACAAGTGAGCAGACGAGGATACGCCGGCGAAGATTTTTATCAAAAAGCTTCGAAAAATATACCACGAATGGGCAGACGAGGTTTAAGGTCAAATAACGAAGATCAACAGAATGGCATTTCGGAGTTCGATGATAAAATAAAACGACCTTATTCGAAACACGTAGGTATACAAATGAAAATTGAATAGGGCTCGTAAAAAGAGATGAAATCTAATTAATTTTTTTCGCAGCAAATTCCGGAGGAATCGTTATGGCCATGGGATACTGATCGCGTTCCCGAACACATGAAACGCAGAGCAATTGTAGAAAATTGTCACCAGTGGCCGACAATAGAGAAATTCGTCACAGATTTAGAATTTTGTAATAATAATTTTGTATGTTGTTCTTCGATCAAAGATTCGTCGATTTTGAAACGGTTTTTGCAAACGTACCCGAGCAAACAAACTAGTCCGAAACCGAATTATAAAAATAATCAATATATGAAATAATTTTTAACGTTCCAAGTTTTGTACAATTTTCAAGATGATGCAATTTTTGGGGGAATTTTCAAACATGTCAACTTACGACACAGTATTTATTTTCGATTATAATAATTTATATTTTATGATAAGGGAATCAGGTTTGAGTATGGAATAATAATTTGGGTATTGTTATTTGTTAATGTTATCCTGTATAACGGTATTTGAAATATAATTAGTTGTAGTTTACTACGAGTTTTATTTCTATTGTTTTTATGAGATGTAAAATCGACTCACCTAATGATTGGCTAACTGTAGAAGCTGCAACATTTCATATCTTCATCATCACTGTCACGAGAGTTCATTAAATTGTAAATGTGTAATTTGACTCATCGTAATCATGTCGATGCGAGGAATTCTTTTGAATTACTTAAATTATGATGATAATGCGAAGTCCAGGTTATCATTCACCTTTGAATCCAGTCGTGATACGTGTTTAAGTACACTTTGATAAATCAATCGAGAATTAAAGAATAAGCTTTTCAGATCTTTTTTAAAAAGTTCGTATACGTATCTACTGTTATCACTGAAAATTCTAGCGGTGATAATCACACGCCACACCTGCACGCGGGGGGATCAAGGTAAAGAAGCGTTGCACTAAATTTCAGCAATTTTGAATTTTTTATGCCTCTCTGTCATTTCGTCGTTGTCATTGCTCATTTCGTTTTTCGTTGTTTATGTTTCTTCGTTTCTTTCAAGTTCGTATTTTTTTTATTTTTCCGCTGTTTAACTGCGTGTTATTAGTTTTTATTTGTAAATTATATAGATTTTTTTCTAACCGTACTTATTTAAAATTTTCAATTTATTTTTCAGACTGTCGTTTTTAAAAAAGATCCTTAAGATCCAAATCCTTTCTTTGCATTGAAAATATTTTTATTTTATAATTATTTTGTAAAAATTAACCAGTCCTACAGCTCTGATTGAAAATTAAAATTAACTATCGTGAGTCATTTAGGATCTTTTTTGAAGTATATATTTTTTTCATAAAGAGATGAAAGATCCGAATTTCAGATCCTAATCTAAGATCCTTTTTGAAAAAGGAATCTTTGGATCTTGTGATCTGGATTTTTCTCACCTTTTAAAGGATCTGAGGAAGTGAGGATTTGGATTTTAGATCCTTTTGAAAAGGATCTTGTCTATCTCTGAGACTCTGACATATGTGTATACGTGAATATTCTATTTTTCTTCTCTCTTACTGTTTTTTATTCAAAAATTCAAATTCAAATCAAAAGAAATCTCACGCAGTAAAATAAATTTTTTATTTTCCTGCGTGAAATTTGCTAATAAGAAAAAGATGTACTTAGTAGTTAGTGCAAAAATTTCAATTTTATTTCATTCCAATTTTGAAATTTTGATAATAAAAAAATTCAAAATTGGAATGAAATGAAATTGAAATTTTTGCACTAAGTAGTCTCTTTCCATTGTAAGGGTGGACACTGGATAGTTGAGTACAATTTTAATTTTTTCAATTTATGGCAAATTTCATGCAGGAAAATAAAAATTTCATTTTACTGCGTGAGATTTGATTTAAATTTGAATAAAAAACAGTAAGAAAAAAAAAACAGAATATTCACAATGCATATATTACGATTTACATATAGGTGCATAATTACGTACAAATTACAATGTAGGTATATAAAACACGACAAAGTTTGAAAAATAAAATGAAGTACCGTTAGAAAAATAAAATTCTTTATAATTTACAAATAATAGGTAATTAACACATAGTTAAACAGCAAAAGGATAAAAAAAATACGAACTTGAAAAAAAAACGCAAAGAAAGACTATGAAACGACAAAATGAGCAATGACAATGACGAAATGACAAAGGAGGAAAAAAAATTCGAACTGACTGAAATTTAGCGCTACGTGGAAAAGAAAAAGTTGGATAATAAAAAAAATCTTGTACGTCGTACGACAATCATTCGAAAAAACAAATTTCATAAAGTAGGCGTTTACCTATCTTCTTTATCCTTGGCTTTATTTTGACGCGATCCAGTTTTTATTCTGTTCTCTATACATCGTTGCCTAACTGAATTAATATGGCTGAAATTAATCGTTGTGTGTAGTAAATACATTACAGAAATGAAGAATTTAAACCATTATTTGGAGTTTAATTTAGTGTAATTGATTTCTGTTATGTAGTCCGAATGTAGTGAATCTTTACAATTAGTTTAAATTGTATCGAATTGTGTTCGTTGCGCTATTACGTTGATGTGAATAGTATTTCCTAATGATGTCATATCTCTAATTCTAATTGCTAGTTGACTACTAAAAAATGGAAAACGGAACGATAAATAGTGGTAAGTAATATATCCTGTGATTTAATTCCATAATTGAGTACATTTTTGTATATATTTTTATGTAATGTGATGCAATCGATACTCTGAACCTAGAAATGAGGCTTTCTTTGGTATTGAATTTCAAACTTCAAAGGCACTAGGCATTCTCTCCAAGGTGTATTCAATTTCACATTTTTTATTCGCCTAATGAAGTATAGAAATTTGGTAAACATTTTTTCATTCACCCTATTAATCTATTTTCGTTTTACAAAAAGATTTCAATTGCCTGGAGTTATTATTCGGGTATTGTAGGTCATATTTCATCATATGTTTATACCGATTGTCTGCGCATTGTCAACCATTTTCGTATTTCACTGAATCCTTAATTTTGCATTAAATTAATATTTTTATTTCTGTATTGTAGAATTGTACTTCCTGATTGCCAAATTTCTCAAGAACAGTCCTTGCGAGAATACTTTCAAAGTGAGTACTTTCCTATGTTGTTTGTATTTGTTGAACGAAGCAAAACTAAACATATAAAATCAACAATAAATTTGTGTTTACTTTACAGACTTTCTTAGAAGAATTGGAAAAACACAATGTGAGTATTTTATTATTTTCAAATTATTATCTAAATTCAACGTGCTTAATGCTATTTTCTTTTTTCAGATTCTGCCTACTCGATATGACTGGACCGGCGACGATCATAAACAAACTTTTGATGAACTGGTTCGTGTAATTCGCTTGAACGTAATCATAAGAATGAATTTTTGATAACAGGTTATCATTGTTTACAGGAATGTAAATTTAACCATATCAATACCAATCATCTGCTCGACATATGTAAGAAGATCAATCCCCTATTGGATTCGGAGTTCAAAAAAAGTATTACCTATGAACCATCGTTGCTTGGCGATGGAAACCATTCGGTGTTACGATCGAAAGGTAAATTACCTTTTGTTTTGAATAATCCGAGCTATTTCTAAATACCAAATTATTTCAGAAACTGAGAAGAAATTTTATACTCTGAAAAGCTACATGGTTCGTAGACATCTGATACCGATACCAGAACCGATAACATTCCGTAAACACAACATAGGTAAGGAATACGAATTGATAAAAAAAACCACATGTTAGATTGCTAAAACGATGAGATAATAATTCTATGGTTTATTTCGCAGTGAAAGCTCTGTATGGCCGGGAGGCATCTGGTCCATTTAATCGCAAACACATGTTAGCAGGATGCCCATATAAGAATTTGCAACTATTGGGGCGAACCTTAGGCCATCTTTCTGCCGTATATTGTGTTCTTTTCGATAGCTCCGGCAGATATATTTTCACAGTGAGTATTTCCGATGAAGCAGTTCTCTCAAGTAGTGCACCTCTTCCAATGCATCTATTTATTGCATTACAGGGTGCCGACGATTTGCTGGTGAAAGTGTGGCATGCTGTTAGTGGTCGGTTGCTAACAACTCTTCGAGGTGCATCAGCTGAAATTACCGACCTCGCTGTTAATTACGAAAATACCCTATTAGCGGCCGGTAGCATTGATAAGATCGTCAGAGTGTGGTGTTTACAAACAGCATTTCCTGTACGTACAATTTACGTTTGTATTTAAATTACATATTGCAATATTTTTATTCGTAGAATAGCTTTTCCTGATGATATCAAACAGTATCGGATTTGTTATGATTGATAATAAATGCTACTACTATCACGTTGGATACGTTGTGAAGATGAACAATAACACGTGTAGTTTGCGCAAAATTAGAATTACGTGTATAAACGTGTTCGATATTTTATATAAGGTGGTTTAAAAAATCACGCGGATTGAATTTGCGCGAGATAACAGAAATTTTGTCCAATTGACATGAGCGTGAAAATTACTCAATTTGAAAATTTTACATATTGGTAACTCTATTTATTTTTAAATTATTACGGGTGTCCAAAAATGTTGAAATTTTTATACAGGGTGTCCCAAAATTTTTTATGTATTTGAAATGTCAAATAAATATTACATTACTCACTGATACAAGATGTTCGAACCTTAGGCTTTTTATAATTATGTTCCACAGGGTGTCCGAAAAAAAATGTCAAAATTTTATACAGGGTGTCCCAAAATTTTTTATGGATTTGAATTATCGATATCACTCATTGACACAACAAGATGTTCGAACCTTTTAAGTTTTTTAAAATTGTATTGCACAGGGTGTGCAAAAAAATGTCAAAATTTTATACCGGGTGTCCCAAAATTTTTTATAGTTTTGAATTGTCGAATAAATATTATATTACTCACTGACACAACATGTTCGAACCTATTAGGCTTTTTATAATTGTTTTCTACAGGATGTCCAAAAAAATGTTCAAATTTTTATACAGGGTGTCCCTAAAAAAATTGGCGAATTATTTGAATTTTTGAGTGAATATTGGATTGGTCAGTTATACAAGATGTCCTAATCTTTTTATATGAGTACTTTCATTTCACACGGAGCTCAAAAAAATGATTGAATTTGTATACAGGGTGTCCCAAAGAGTTTTTATGAATCATTTGAATTGTTGAATAAATATTATGTATTAGTCAACTGCAAGCCTACAAGGTGTCCTAAACCTTTTTCAGTTTTATTCTACAGGGTGTCCAAAAAATCAACTCAGTTCGTTATATTTGTATCAAATGTTCTAAAAATTAAAAATACATCAAGTGTCTGCAAATTTTTTCGTTATGGCTAAAAATTCGAAACATTTGAAAAATTATACAAGGTGTCCAAAAAATTATGATTTTTGATTCATCGTTTAAAATGCAATTTCTCTATTTTTAACCAGCGTTTTCTTCTGATTTCTAAAAAATATTATTACAGGTTGCAACATTGGTCATCCATACGGGAACTATAATCGGTGTAAACTTTTGCCCAGCCGTGGTGAATGGTTGCCGATATCTAACATCAACCGCTACCGACGGTTCTGTTGCATTCTGGAAATATGCTACCAACGATTCTGAAACTTCATTCGAGTGAGTATTCTAATTACAATAAAATACAACATTTTTAACATTTATGAACCAATTTAACCGTAATTTGTTGCAGACACACGCCGGTACAATATCTGGAACGTATGAGACCGGGATGCGCGCAAATATCTTGTGGATCGTTCAGCCCTGGTGGAATGTTTTTCGCTGCTGGTAGCGCTGACCATAATGTCCGAGTTTATAAAATGGCCGGATTAGAAGGACCTACCAGAGTATTGGAAAAAGAAGCTCATTCGGATCGTGTTGACAGTCTCCAGTGGGCACATTCGCATTTGAAATTCGCTTCTGGTTCGAAAGACGGTACTTGTTTGATTTGGTACTACGAACAGCAAGTATGGAAATCGATTACGTTGCTGATGTCAACAAAATTACCCGGGTTGGTATTATTTTTGCTGAATTACGTCGAAATGGTTTATGTTATTTCAATTTGTTTTTGATTGAGTAGAATGAAAGCCACCGAAGATGATCCAAAGTTGAAATTACGAGTTACTATGTTAACTTGGGATAAATCTGATCAATGGGTCATCACAGCTAGTTCCGATAATTCGATCAAAGTTTGGAATAGTGTTACTGGAGATTTGATTCAGATTTTGAATGGCCATCGCGCAGAAACTTACGTTATTGAAAGCCATCCGCTGGATTCTAAAGTGAGTATTTTTTCACGAACTATTGAAGTAGAAATAATTAGAAGGTGGGCGAAAAACCTAATCTTGAAATTGTCATTTTTTTAGATTTTACTGAGTGCTGGTCACGATGGAAAGTTATTCATTTGGAATATAATCAGCGGAGAAATCTTAGCATCGTTTCAAAACACGATCGACGGACAAGGATTCGGAGCGGTGTTCGATGCGAAGTGGTCTCCAGATGGGAATTCGTTTGCAGCTACCGATTCTCATGGTCAAATTCTTACTTTTGGTTTTGGATTACCAGATGTTACCCGAAAAGTAATTCTTGTTCGCTTGCTGTTGAATACGTGCAAAATCGGTGAAATGAAAATGACCAAATTTTTTTATTTCCAGGTTCCCAGAGAATTATTCTTTCATACCGATTATCGCCCATTGACCAGAGATTTAAATAACGTTGTGCTAGACGAACAAACTCAAACACCGCCACATTTGATGGCTCCTCCGTTTTTGGTCGATATCGATGGAAATCCATATCCTCCTTATTTACAAAGATTAGTACCAGGTCGTGAGCATTGCGATATCGATCAACTTGTGCCAAATGTTGTACTGAGTGACGAAGGTAGTGCAATTAATTTCGACTGAAAATGTATATTTCATGAAAAGAAACTAACGACGAGTAATTTTTATTGTAGGACGTCAAGAGGTTATCATGGAAGCTGGTGAAAATGATTTCATGGGACCTGATTTGGCTGAACAAAGAAGACCTGCTTCGGCTTTGAGATCAAGTAGGCGTCGAAAATGCTTCAAAGAATTCAATTTCAATGAAGTGGCTAATTCGATGATGTTTTTTTCAGGAGTTGGTATGCGAAGAACCGGAGATATCGAAGGAGTTCGACAATCCAGCGGAAATTGGCAACGAGGCGATAATATCTCTTGGACGAAACGTTTGATTTGCGAACCCTTGGATAAATACTCAGTAAACGCAATCGCCGAAAGAACGTACGTATATTGCTAGACATTTTCGCCTTGTATTTTTCAAATTAGTACGCAACACTTGTGACATCTTCTTTTGTCCTTATAGGCAAATCATGGCTTATATCGAATTAGAAGAATATCGTAAAGAATCAAAAAAACCAATGGCTCCGGAACCGAAACCGATCACAATTCCGAAGAGAACACCTCGTCGTAAAAAGGCTATTCATACTTACCGCACTCGTGCTTCGCGTATCGAACAACTCGAAATGGAATTCGAGGTAATTATCGAATATTCCAGTCTAAAAAGCATAGCCGGGTTTATAGGGGCGATTTGGCCCTGAGCACCGAATTTTAAATTATTCAATGAAAGTTGGTCCTTACTGTCTAAAACCCCCGTGACAAAATTTTTAGGTCGATATCTCAACCCTAATTCCTTCGGGGGGGGAGGTGGATTTTCGTTAAAAATTTTCATTTTTGGCAGTTTTCAACCGAATAATGTCGCCAAAATACACCATCATCAAGCAGTTGGACCAAAATTTTAAATGAAAATCCATATTTTACCCCTCCCCCCCAGAAAGGGTTAGGGTTGAGATGTCGAGCTAAAAATTTTGTCACGGGGTTTTTAGACAATAGGGACCAACTTCCACTGGATAATTTGAAATTTGGTGCTCAGGGCCAAATCACCCCTATAAATCCGGCTCCGCTCTTTACATTTCTCGTCTAAAATCTTCGATAATATTTCACAGAATCCGGATCAATTGGGCTTGAGTTCAGATTCGCAAGATGAAGATGACTCCACTGCTCACGAGTCGACGCTCGATACAGCATCGTCGACCAGCGAAAACGACGCCAGCTCGGATTATTCAGATTGGACCGCCGATAACGGTATGAATAAATTGGAGCCTCCGAAACGAGTAGCCAGGGTGAGAAATCTAAGACGTGCCAATAAAATGACCAAGATTACCAAAATAGCTGATACCGCGACCAAAAAACCACTTCCACAAGTACGATTGTCATGTTTAAAAGAAAAAAAACGACGTGAAGAAATACCTGACCGAATTGACTTTCATTTTGTTGTTTCATCTTATAGGATGTTCCAGAAGAATATCGTCCATCCGAATGGCTGGCTGAGACGATGCCTAAAAAAGCTCCCTACTATCCTCAAATGGGAGACGAAGTGATGTTTTTCCAGCAAGGTTATAATTTATATTTGAACGCCGTCCAGAATAAAAATATTTATAAAGTTCGCCCAGCTCAGCTCAATCCCTGGGGTAAAATTAAATTAAAAGTAAGTTCGGTATCTATCGACGGTATCCTGAATCTGGGCAGATATTAATTTCTCGACCTTGTTTCAGGAACCTCAACTAGTTAAAGTAATCGGTATCAAGTACGAAATCAGACCGCCTCGATTGTGTGGTCTAAGATTGGCAGTTATGAGCGACGATGATCAAGTTACGCAGCAGAATTTCGATTTGAAATATCACGATATTACCGACGTGATTGATTTCTTAGTATTGAGACAGCTCTACGATACAGCCATGTCTCGTAATTGGAAAGTTGGTGAGTTGACGTTAGAAAAAACTTACCTATTTATCGACCGATCGATTTTAAACAATTTATTTTTGCAGGCGATCGATTCCGCAGCATAATCGACGACGCGTGGTGGTGCGGTAGAATCCAATCTCGTAATAAAAGCGCTCAATCGCCATTCCTGTGCTATAAAATTATATGGGATAACAACGAGAATGAAAATCTCAGTCCGTGGGATTTGGAACCTTTGAATTCGCGAAGTAAGTAATATTTTCTCACGCGTAATACCCTCACCTTGAACTTCTACTAGTCCGAGAATTAAATTTCTCCCCAGGAGAACCGCAAAATGGGCAATCGTTACCAATTTTACCGAGAGAAATGAAGAACATCTTGTATCAACCGGAAACCGACGAATGGCCGATGGGTAATCAGGATACAGCTTGCGAGCGTATCTTACGATCTTTGGAAGATCTCATGAGTACCTCGATTGCCGAACATTTCCTAGCACCTGTTGATATCAGCGTATATCCTAGTTACGCTTACGTAGTAGAATATCCCATAGATTTGAGTACGATTAAGGTAAATCAAGTGCATCTTGTTATGAAATAACACGCTTCAAAGATGAATTATTTATTAACGATGTATTACATTTCGTAGGCGAGATTTGAAAATAGATTTTACAGACGGTTAGCCGCAGCTCAATTCGATGCTAGGTATATTGCTAGTAATGCTGAGAAATTCAACGAAAGGAGCAGCGTTATTGTTAGACATGCTCGAATTATTACCGATATTTTATTGAAGATAATCAAGTAGGTGGTGTTTGACCGACGTAACAGAGACCTAGAATCGATCACGAAATAATTCTATTCCTTTGCAGAGCTACTTTACCATTAGATGTACCGGCGTTATGCCGTCAATTGAAGGATAACTACGTGTCGACCGATTCAACCGAAGAAGAGGCCCCTGAGTCGCCTCCTGGACCTTCGAACAGGTTGCGATTCCGTCCAGCTGCGTTGAAACGTAATCTGCGATTGACACGAGGCCGACGAGCTCGCAGTATAAGGCAAACATTCGATTGGAAACAAGAATGCAAAGAGTTGTTGCAGTTGTTGTGGACTAGCGAAGATGGCGAACCGTTTAGGTATGAGGAAAAATTTAATTGACAAATTTATCTTACGGCCAGGGTTATTAATTTAATTTACTTACTTAGGCAACCGGTGGATCGATTGGAACATCCGGATTATGATAAGATCATCGATACGCCGATGGATTTGAGTATAATTCGAGAAGAATTGAAAGGTGATAATTACGATTCGCCTCACGAGTTCTGGAAAGATTTGAAGATCATGTTCAACAATGCCAAGAATTATACCACAGATAAAAGAACCAGGGTATGTGATTGGTTTAATTTTGAGTTCATAATTTGAACAATGTGGCAGTAAAAAATTGATTTTTATTGCAGATATACGCTATGACAGTACGACTGTCGAGTCTGGCCGAAGAACACATGAAGAGCATTTTATCTACTTATACCTACAGAAGTGCCAGCAAGAAGAGAGACTCTCATGAATCAGGTTTGATAACGAATTAGTCTGCTGATTAATCCATTTTGAAATTCTCCCTCCCCTATTTTCATACTACTCATAAAATTTGAAAACATAGTATATGCTTTTGCTCTTTGTTCTATTTCTATGTATTTACCCACTACCTACCTACTTTTTTTTCTAATTCAAATTTCAAAAAGTTTTTTGTCTGACAAAATATGTAAAAGTCAGCATTATTTTTAAAATTTTCTACTTTCAAAAAGGCGATAAAGATCTGAAAAATTTTTCCAAGTCCAAAAAACTTTGACAAAATATTTAAAATTTAATTTTCAAAGTTCAAAAAAGTTTGACAAAATGGCTGAAATTCAGCGTCAAAATTCATAAATTTTCAAACGTTTAACAAAAATTCCCCGCCATTTTCATACTACCCGTGAAACTGTAAAACGTAGAATATGCTCTTGCTCATTGAATTTTTCAAGTCCACGAAATCGTGATATTTGAAATTTTCCAAGTTCAAAAAGTCGTTTTAATTTTGAAAAAAATCTGACAAAATATTCAAAAGTGATCGTAACGGATTTTTGTGAGTGAATTTCATAATGAAATTTTTTTGAAAAATTTTCAAAATCTAATTCCAAGCCCAAAAAGTCAGTATAAATCTGAAAATTTTTCCAAATTCAAAAAAGTCTAACAAAATGCCTAAAAGTTAACCTTAAGTAAAAAGCTGGCTGACAAAATGTATGATTTAAACTTTCTGAAAATTTTCAAATACATAAAATTGAATGTTTTCAAGTTCAAAAATTATAATTTTAGTTCTTTAAAATTTTCCAAGTCCAAAAAAGTCAGACAAAATGTCTAAAAGTCAATTTCTGAAATTTTCCTAGTCCGAGAAATCTGTCCTAACAAAATGTCGGATAATTACCCTATTTTCAAAAATTTTCCAAATACAAAAAAGTTGACAAAATATCTAAAATTTAAGGTGAATTCCTAATTTTTCTAATCCAAAAAATCTGAAATGTTTGTCTGACAACTCTAAAATTTTCCAACGTCAAAAAAAAAGTAGAAATCTTGAATTTTTTCCAAGTTTAAAAAAGTCTGACAAAATGTCTAAAAGTCAGCATTAGCTCAAAAATTTTCCAAGTCCATAAAGCCATCTGAAATCTGAAAATTTTCCCAAGTTCAAAAAAGTCTGATAAAGTGTCATAAAGTCAATTTCTGAAACTTTCGTAGTTCGAAAAATCTGTCTGACAAAATTTTGAAAAGTTACCCTAATCCCCATCCTCATATATATAAAACCCACGATGTGTCTGTCTGTCTGTCCGTCCGTAACGCTGATATTTTCCGTGACTTCTTGACATTTTGTCAGGCTTTCTGTTGATGGCATTTTTAAAAAAGCCTGAAATGACTTTTAAACGTTTTGCCTGCAGACTTCATGAAACTTATAAAAATTTTGAATA